>MDKJ01227675.1:0-23840 GCA_005239525.1 Nicotiana knightiana
TATTCAACTACCAGTATAAGATACTTAAACTAAAGGGATTCTACGCTAAAATACTACACTTTAGTACGCTAAAAGGCTCTACATTATACTACGCTAAAAGGCTCTACATTTTACTACGCTAAAAAATAAACTAAACTAAATACAAATAACAAATACATTTTAATCACAAATAAAACACAAAACGGCATAAAAACATAAATATATAAGTGCGGATATTAACAAACAAATTTATTTTATAATTTTATATTTTTTTATACAACACTAATATTTAAGTCCGATAAATGTAACATACTAGTTTCGCAAATAAAATACAAAAAGAAATAGAACACATCGAAATCAACTAATATGCATTATTATAAAAGTTTCAACATAAAATAAAGCGAAATACCTCCATTTAGTGTTTCCGGAAGGCAAATTGGTTGAAAATTTGAGTCCGAAAGAGTGAACCCATAATAATACGATGCTCTACTCTGAAGTGGGACCTACGTTCTACTCCTTTTGTATGACGGGGGGGCCCAAATGTTTTTTTAACTGTAACGAGGGGGGAGACTAGAATTAGGGAGAAGTAAAAAAATGGGGGAGAAGACGATCTGGTGGGGTTGGGGAAACCGAAGAGGATTAATTAAAGGGTATAACGCACAAAAATTAAAACGCTATATGTATAGCGCACAAAAGGACTGCGCTATACTGGGGCAGTCAGAAAGTCAGAGGGTATAACGCACTAATTTTGTGCGCTATACCTTAACGTCAAAAGTTACTGTTAAGGTATAGCACACAGAATTAGTGCGTTATATACACTTTTGTAACTTTTTTTTTTACCATCTATTAAGGTTCTTTTTGTCCAAAAGGACATTATTTTGGTTCCGGACTCACTTTTCAATCTATCTAAATGTAACCTGCCAAACTGATAATACACACAGCTTTCAGAGGGCTTACAGTGAAGAATGACTTTTAGCCCCGGCCGAAATTATTTATATTAGATAGTCGCAAAAGTATATAAATTTTTCGGCTATTCTTTTAAGAGCGGCTACACAATAATTTTTTATTTATTTGAAGATTCTCGGATACTACATATTCTCTTTTCTTTTGTTTTGCGATAGCGGGTTATTACATTGCTATGTTTACCTTTACGTTGCTATAGATACTACATAAAATTTAAAATGCATTTCCCCTTGTAATAAGAACTTGTCCCTATACTTGGAATTAATGGCGGAGCATAGATGGTAAGAAATTATATTGATATAGAGTTTTATCTATACACGGCCTCTTCAGTTCTCGCAAGAACTATATGAGAATCGTTTTTGGAGGGACTTTCGAAATTATAGTAGCGAAATTATTTATTAATCACATAAAACAAGTAGTCGTACCCGCGCGATGCGCGGTTAATATTAAAAAATATTAATTAAATTAAATTGTGATCGAACTTGTTTGATCAAATTAGATCGTATTGCTTTAATAAATTGCAATTGTCATCTTATTTGTCAATATGATATACCCAATAATAAAATCACTATTAAATTAAAAGGACTTGTATTATTATTGAATAACTTTTTTGTTCTATATCTTCTTTATTCTATTCCAATGTTTAGTATTTTTACATTGTGATTGGTACGTGATATTATGAAATGAGAGAAAGAAATATAGAGAGAGAGGCACTACCGAAATTTGAGCAAGGTAGCTAACCTACGCCGTTCACGATGACTCACCGGAACAACCACCTTCCCCTCCCTACAAATTCACCACTCCCAGTAGATAATTGGAATAGAACGATTACTCTGGCATTCCCCAGAATTGGCCCCAATGCAATTGTTACATTGGATGCCAGGCATGGGGAGCGCCCTTACTGTCATGCAAGCCCCACCGGAGAAAGAGGAATCGCAAGTTGAACCAGGATTGCTGGCAGCGGCAAGAAAATTAACCTACTCAGCTGGGTCTCAAAGTACAAAGCAGACCATGGCAGATGTAGTTAAAGGTAACAGAGCACAAACACATGGCATGCAACTGAATTTCTATCCTCTGGTGATCAAATACAGAGTGAAAGTGGCCAAACTGAAGCCGAAAGAGATAAAGAGCAGTGTAAGCGATGGAAAACAGCTTTAATTGGGTATGTACTAGGGGAAACCCTCCGTTTAAGAAAATGCTCAAATTCGTCTATGGGGTTTGGAACTCAGTGACTACACCGAAGGTATTTCTTCATGACGATGGTTACCTCATATTTTGCTTTGAATCGTTGGAGGATAAAATTAGAATTATGCAAAATAGACCTTATACTTCTAATAATATACCCATGGTCTTGAAGGAATGGGATCCAGAATTTCAGATTCAAAACGAATCAATGAGAATCATTCCTGTAAGGGTTAGTCTTCCTGGGCTGCCTAATTAATGTTGGGCTAAGAAAAACCTAGGTAGAATTGCTAGTCTACTAGGAAAACCTATTTGCACTGATAAGCTTACATCCCAGTGTGAAAGAATTTTATATGCAAAGGTACTTATTGAAATGGATATCACACAGCTATTCCTCGATGAATTAACTATTGAGAAGCCAAATGGAAGTAGCTGGGAGCAGAGGGTGGACTTTGAAAGGAAACCAAAATTTTATATGGATTGTAACAAGTTTGGGCACAGTACAGGTGACCGCCAACAAGCCATACAACAGGAGGAGGGCCCTAAACCAAACAAAAGGAAAAGAAAGAAGAAGGCAAAAATGGAATGGAAGCCCAAACCAAATGAGATAGAAAATAACACAACTATTGTTATACCTCAGGAGGCACTTGAACAACAGGAACCAACAATAAAGATACAAGTTACTAATCGAGGTAAACATGCTGTTGTACTTTAAGGATCAGTTGGCAAGAAGAGCCACAAGGATATTGACTTTGAGGAATTAGCTAGAAGGAATCCATTTGCACCACCCTTGACAATCCTGGAAAGGACATCAAACAATAGTCAACAAGGGCCATCTTCTAGTAGAGGTAAAGCTCAAAGTGCAGCTGAGAGAACCAGTCATATACCACATAATCCTCCATGATCATTATCTCTTGGAATATAAGAGGACTGAATAAGTCCTACAAGCAACGGGAATTCAAAAAGTTCGTGTTGTTGAATAAAGTATATATGGTAGCTTGCCTAGAGACTAGATGTCACGACCCAATTCCGGAGTCGTGATGGCGCCTGTCATGGAACCAGGCAAGCCACCCATTTAACCCAAGATAAATGCAATTTCCAATAAAATATCCTTCTTAACAAGTCCTTGGATAATAATAATAATAAATAAGAATTTGGAACAATTATATAAAAATCAAAACCCAAACCCTACAAACCCCGGATCCAGTATCACACAGTCATGAGTTGCTAGTACTTAATACAACCAAAAAGAAATGACCAACATACTGTGAAAATAAATATGACAGATAGAAAAGTAAGAGAAGACGAGATCACGATCGCCAGCTGCTACCTCGTCAACTCTGATGAAACTGCTGCTACTCACTGATCAGAGCTGAATCCCGCTGTACCTGGATCTGCACACAAGGTGCAGAGGGTAACGTGAGTACACCAACTCAGTAGTAACGAAACCAAACTATGGGCTAAGAGGTAGTGACGGACTAAACCTCTGATAATTCGAACAACAGTAAATAACTTGGACATGACAGTAATATATATAAGAAAATAAACAAGATGCATCAGTTTGTGACTGTAGCCCTACATACTAGCATGAGTTCATATAGAATCAAGAATGATGTGTACTCAGTAATCCAACTCTCATAAGGTGGTCCACTCAGTACTAGAATACGGCCTTCCGGCCCAGGGAAAGTCCATCCCAGATATTACATAAACACGAGTGACACAGTCACCTAGTACTGAGGAAAAAGGCCGATCCAGCCCCACAGAGAAGATCCATCTCCTGAACATAAAACTCGGACAAGATCCATGTCCAGGGAAGATCCATCCCTCACATAACATCAGCTTCAGACAAGATCCATGCCCAGGGAAGATCCATCCCTCAATATCTGTGCGCTCACAGGGGGTGTAAAGACTTCGGAGGGGCTCCTATCAGCCCTAACGCTATATCAAGCCCACGAAGGCATGATTCCAAGGTCGTTGCGATGTGCAGTCCGACCTCATAACTGTCTCAAAACCAGGCTTCAAGCCTCACTCAGTCAGTACCTTCCACTCTCACTCGCATTGCTCTAAAATATGAAAATCAGCCCAAACCAATGATAATATAGAGTAAACTAGCAACTTATGAGACTGTGGCATGAAACATATACTATAGCAGGACTGAGTACATGAAAACAATAATCATAAATAGAGACAGCAATAATCGACCGTTCCGGTCTGAACATATCGGCGTGAAGCCTTAACATATATACTTAGCATGATTTCTATTGCGTTCAAGGTAAATACCACCTTCACAGTACAAATATCAACCTGAGATAACCATCAGACAGTGCCATCGGATGAGCCAGGCTACAAACATTCGGTGTACGCCCGCATGCCCGTCACTTGGCAAGTGCGTCACCTTAATTAACATCATATATCAAATAGTTTGGAGTTTCGAACCCTCAGTTCCAAGTTTGGAAGCGTTACCTACCTCAAACCGCTAATACACTACTCCGCAGTGCCCTTGCCTCTAACTTCGGCCTCCGAGTGCTCTAAATCTACCAACAATCAGATGTATATCATTATAATATGCTAAGGAACTAATCCCAATCGAAATGTATCAAAAATACACAAAAATCCCGAAATTGGTCAAACCCGACCCTCCAGGACCACGTCCCGAAACTCAGAAATTTTTATACAAAACTGTTCTTCATCATCTCACGAGTCCGTACATATAAAGAACACTAAATTCGGAGTCCAAATGACCCCTCAAATCCCCATTTTAAAGCCTCTTAATCCCAAGCCCTAATAACCCAATTTGCACTGATTTTTCCCAAATTTTCCTCCATAAATCCGACCTTTAATCACAGATAAATGAGTTTAGAGTCCAAAAACCTTACCTCAATGAAGAATTATCGAATCCCCTCTTCAAAACCCTTACAAAAGCTTCAAACCCCGATGAAATATTGAGAAAGATGGCTAAAATTCGCGAAGGAACGCTTTTATACTTTCTGCCCAGGGGTTACGCACCTGCGACCACTTACTCACACCTGCGGATCCCAGGTGCGCACCTGCGGAAAATCCCAAGGACCTCGACTTCCGCACCTGCGATCGACCTCCCACACCTGCGGCCTCGCAGGTGCGGCAACTAACTCGCACCTGCGGACTCTTCTCACTCAGCCAAACTTCTGCACCTGCGGTGCCATGTCCACTCCTGCGGAACCGCACCTGCGGCTCCCCATCCGCAGGTGCGAAAACACCAGTAACAACAACATCAGCAATATCAAAACCATTCCAACCTCCCCGTTAACCACCCGAAACCATCCCGAGCCCCTCGGGACCCCAACCAAACATACCAATGCATCATATATGATCATTAAAACTTAGTCGAGCCTTCGAAACATCAAACACAACATCAAAACCCCAAAAACCCATTGAATTCAAGCCTATGAACTTTGACTTTTCTAAATTCCACCAACGATGCCGAAACTACCCAAAACAACTCCGATTGACCTGAAATTTTGCAGACATATCCAAAATGACATAACGAACATGTTCTAACTGTTAGAATTCCATTCCGACCCCGATAACCTATTTTCCACTGCTAACCGGAAATCGCCAAAAACTAACTTTCGCCAATTCAAGCCTAATTCTACACCAGACATCACACAATATTCCGAACACACTCCTAAGTCCCAAATCACCTAACGAAGCTATCCGAGCCATAAAATCCGCATTCCGGGGTCATTTCCCAATAAGTCGACTCTCAATTGACTTTTCCCATTATAAGGCTATCTTTAAAGGCTACATGATTGAACTCTCACTAAAATCATTTGATTTCAAGCCTATCGACTCTAACACATCAATAACAGAATAACCAACCTATGACAAGTCAATAACATCAATTATAATGCAGGTTCTACGTAACGACGAACTGGGTCGTTACACTAGAGTTAAACAACATAGAGAAAAAAACAATACAGAGGAAGTTTGGTGTAGATTGGAAGTTCAAGGAGAACTATGCCTATGCACCAAATGGTAGAATTTGGATAGGATGGAGAGTGGAAAATGTTAAAGTCACAGTGTTGGATTGCTCTGATTAGATTATATACTGCTTTGTCACTGATAATAATTCATTCTTCTCCAGCCATATAACATTTGTATATGGATTCCACACTACTCATGACAGAATTCCACTTTGGGGAAGCTTGAGAAACATACAGACTAATGGAACTTGGCTTATAATAAGAGATTTTATTAGTGTGCTGCATGTGGAAGATAGATTGAATGGAATCCCAGTTCATCAAGCAGAGATAACTAACTTCCAAAGTGTATTGATGACGAATTGCAAATTACTAAGAGAGGCTGCAAGGTCTCATGGAGTAACAAGAGGTTTGCAGACATCAGAATTTACAACTACATAGACTGGGCGTTTGGAAATGGTGATTGGTTTCAACAATATAATAGTGTGGAAGCTATCTACATGTTACCATGATGTTAAGATTACTCACAAATTATGATAACCACAGATGTCACCAAGATGAAAGTGAAAAAACCATTTAGACTCATATCTGCAATAATGTAGCTACAAGAATACAAACAGGTGGTGCAATCCACATGGAGTCAACAGATTCAAGGCATCACAATGTACTCAATGTGGAGGAAGTTAAACTTACTGGAGATGCAGACTAGAGGCCTTCAATATGAACACTCTTCAGTTGATAAGAAACTAATTCAACTGAGAGAAACACTGAAGGAGGTGCATGGAAAGCTTAATGAAAACTACTTTAATAACTCACTGATTGAGGATGAAGAAGGACATTAGGACTTATAGAGAAATAGGAAGCAATACAGGAACAAGTATTGAGACAGAAATCCAGGGCCACCTGGATCAAGTTAGGGGACTGCAGTTCCAACTACTTCCATGCTTACATGAGATCCAGACAAGAAAGGAACAAGGTAACTTTTATCTACAATGAACAACAAATCAAAATTTCTAAGCCTAAACAGATACAACAGGAGTTCACTTAGTTCTTTCAGCAACTAGTGGGTGAAGCAGTCAATGAATTACCGGGTATAAATATCAATATAGCTAGAAATGGCCCATGTCTAACCATGAATCAATAGCAACAACTCTTAAAGCCTGTAACAACTGAGGAAATTGCTCATTTTGTGCAAAACCTCCCTAGTGACAAGGCTCCGAGTATAGATGGATATCCTGCTGAATTTTTCAGAGAATTCTGGCCAATTATTTGTGAGGAGGTCACAGAAGCAGTATTACAATTCTTTGAAATTGGCAAGTTGTTGAAAGAAATAAATTGTACGACATGCACTTTGATACCCAAAGTTAAAGATTCTACTTATGTCAAGGAGTTTAGGCATATTGCTTTATGCTCTACACTATATAAAATCATTGCTAAGGTACTAACAGTTAGGCTCAAACTATTTGTTGATCTATTCGTAGGGCCTTCACAGTCTGCATTCATTGAAGGTAGGAACATACTTGACAATGTTATAATGGCACATGAGCTGATCAAGGGATATACTCAACAAAACAGTCTCTCCCAAATGCATGATCAAGGTTGATATCACGAAAGCATATGATTCCGTAGAATGAAGCTTCTTGAGAATGATAGTACTAGAGTTTGGGATCCCCTACAAACTGGTAACCCTGATAATGGAATGTGTAACAACTGTTAGCTGCACATTGTTATTACGTTGTTATGTTTACCATGTTACTAATAGTGTTTCTAATAACGTTTTACGTCTTTTTACCTTATAAGTAGTCTAATTATCTAAATACTTTTTATACGGTCATATATAAAATTTAAAATGTATTTCCCCTTGTTATAAGATCTTGTCCCTAAATTTGGAATGAATGGTGGAGCATAGATGGTAAGCAATTATATTGATACAGAGTTTTATCCATACACGGTCTCTTCAGTTCTTGCAAGAACTATATGAGAACCATTTTTGGAGGGACTTTTGAAATTATTGTAGCAAAATTCTTTATTAATCACATAATCAAGTAGTCATACCCGCGCGATGCGCGGTCAATATTAAAAAATATTAATTAAATTAAATTGTGATCGAGCTTGTTTGATCAAATTAGATCTTATTGCTTTAATAAATTGCAATTGTCATCTTATTTGTCAATGTGATATACCCAATAAACAAATCACTATTAAATTAAAAGGACTTTTATTATTATTAATAACTTTTTTGTTCTATATTTTTCTTTATTCTATTATCCAATGTTTAGTATTTTTACGTTGTGATTGGTACGTGAGATTATGAAATGTGAGAGAGAAATGTAGAGAGAGAGCCTCTGCCGAAAGTTGAGTAAGGCAGCTAACCTACATCGTTCACGATGACTCACCGGAACAACCACCTTCCCCTCCCTACAAAATCACCACTCCCAGTAGATAATTGGAATCGAAGGATTACTCCTGAAACTGGCATTCCCCAGAATTGGCCCCAATGCAATTGTTACATTGGATGCCAGGCATAGGGAGCGCCCTTACTGTCATGCAAGCCCCACCGGAGAAAGAGGAATCGCAAGTTGAACCAGGATTGCTGGCAGTGGCAAGAAAATTAACCTACCCAGCTGGGTCTCAAAGTACAAAGCAGACTATGGCAGAGGTAGTTAAAGGTAACAAGGCGCAAACACAGGGCATGCAACTGAATTTCTATCCTCCGGTGATCAAAGACGGAGTGAAAGTGGCCAAGCTGAAGCCGAAAGAGATAAAGAGCAGTGTAAGCGATGGAAAACAACTTTAATTGGGTATGTACTAGGGGGAACCCTCCGTTTAAGAAAATGCTCAAATTCGTCTATGGCGTTTAGAACTCAATGAATAGACCGAAGGTATTTCTTCATGACAATGGTTACTTCATATTTTGGTTTGAATCGTTGGAGGATAAAATTAGAATTATGAAAATTGGACCTTATACTTCCAATATTAGACCCATGGTCTTGAAGGAATGGGATCCAGAATTTCAGATTCAAAACGAATCAATGAATCATTCCTGTATGGGTTAGTCTTCCTGGGCTACCTATTTAGTGTTGCAATGAGGAAAACCTAGGTAAAATTTCTAGTCTACTAGGCAAACCTATTTGCACTAATAAGATTACATCCCAGTGTGAAAGAATTTTATATGAAAGGGTCCTTATTGAAATGGACATCACACAGCTATTCCTAGATGAATTAACCATTGAGAAGCCAAGTGGAAGTAGCTGGGAGCAGAGGGTGGACTTTGAATGGAAACCAAAATTTTATATGGATTGTAAAAAGTTTGGGCACAGTACAGGTGACTGCCAATAAGCCATACAACAGGAAGAAGGCCCTAAATCGAACAAAAGTAAAAGAAAGAAGAAGGCAAAAATGGAATGGAAGCCCAAACCAAATGAGATAGAAAAATAACACAACTATTGTTCTACCTTAGGAGGCACTTGAACAATAGGAACCAGTAGTAGAGATACAAGTTACTAATCGAGGTAAACAGGCTACTGTACTTCAAGCATCAGTTGGCAAGAAGAGACACAAGGATATTGACTGTGAGTAATTAGCTAGAAAGAATCCATTTGCACCACCCTTGACAATCCTGGAAAGGACATCAAATAATAGTCAACATGGGTCATCTTCTAGTAGAGGTAAAGCTCAAAGTGCAGCTGAGAGAATCAGTCCTATACCACATAATCCTCCCTGATCATTGTCTCTTGGAATATAAGAGGACTGAATAAGTCCTACAAGAAACGGGAATTCAAAAAGTTCGTGTTGCTGAATAAAGTATACATGGTAGCTTGCCTAGAGACTAGAGTTAAACAACATAGAGCAAAAACAATACAGAGGAAGTTTGGTGTAGATTGAAAGTTCAAGGACCACTATTCCTATGCACCAAATGGTAGAATTTGGAAAGGATGGAGAGTGGAAAATGTTAAAGTCACAGTGTTGGATTGCTCTGATTAGATGATATACTACTTTGTCACTGATAATAATTCATTCTTCTCCAGCCATATAACATTTGTATATAGATTCCACACTACTCATGATAGAATTCCACTTTGGGGAAGCTTGAGGAACATACAGACTAATGGACCTTGGCTTATAATAGGAAACTAAAATAGTGTGTTGCATGTGGAAGATAGATTGAATGGAATCCCAGTTCATCAAGTAGAGATAACTAACTTCCAAAAGTGTATTGATGACATTGGTGTAGGGAAAATTACTAAGATAGGCTACAAGTTCTCATGGAGTAACAAGAGGAATGCAGACATCAGAATTTACAGCCACATAGACTGGGTGTTTGGAAATGGTGATTGGTTTCAACAATATAATGGTTTGGAAGCAATCTACATGTTACCAGGATGTTCAAATTACTCATTAATTATGATAACCATAGATGTCACTAGGATGAAAGTTAAAAAACCATTTAGACTCCTATCTACATTGATGTAGCTACAAGAATACAAATAGGTGGTGCAATCCACATGGAGTCAACAGATTCAAGGCAACACAATTTACTCAATATGGAGGAAGTTAAAGTTAGCGGAGATGCAGACTAGAGGCCTTCAACAGGAACACTCTTCAGTTGATAAGAAACTAATTCAACTGAGAGAAACACTGAAGGAGGTGCATGACAAACTTAATGAAAACTACTTTAATAACTCACTGATTGAGGATGAAGAAGGACATTGGGACTTATAGAGAAATGGGAAGCAGTACATGAACAAGTATTGAGACAGAAATCTAGGGCCACCTGGATCAAGTTAGGGGACTGCAATTCCAACTACTTCCATGCTTACATGAGAGCCAGACAAGCAAGGAACAAGGTAACTTTTATCTACAATGAAAAACAGATCAAAATTTCTAAGACTAAACAGATACAACATGAGTTCACTTAGTTCTTTTAGAAACTAGTGGGTGAAGCAGTCAATGAATTACCGGGTATAAATATCAATATAGCTAGAAATGGCCCATGTCTAACCATGAATCAGCAGCAGCAACTCTTAAAGCCTGTAACAATTGAGGAAATTGCTCATTTTGTGCAAAACCTCCCTAGTGACAAGGCTCCGAGTATAGATGGATATCCTGCTGAATTTTTCAGAGAATTCTGGCCAATTATTAGTGTAGAGGTCACAGAAGCAGTACTATAATTCTTTGAAACTGGAAAGCTGTTGAAAGAAATAAATTGTACGACACACACTTTGATGCCCACAGTTCAAGATCCTACTTATGTCAAGGAATTTAGGCATATTGCCTTCTGCTCTACACTATATAAATCATTGCTAAGGTATTAACAGTTAGGCTCAAACTAGTTGTTGATCTATTCGTAGGGCCTCAGTCTGCATTAATTGAAGGTAGGAACATACTTGACAATGTTATAATGACACATGAGCTGATCAAGGGATATACTCAACAAAACAGTCTCTCCAAGATGCATGATCAATGTTGATATCACGAAAGCATATGACTCCGTAGACTGGAGCTTCTTGAGAATGATATTACTAGAGTTTGGGATCCCCTACAAACTGATAACCCTGATAATGGAAAACAAATGTTAGTTGCACATTATTGTGGCTTGACTCACAGATTTGAAGCAAAAAAAGGGTTAAGACAGGGAGACCCAATGTCTCCATATTTGTTTGTGCTGGCAATGAAATACTTGAACAGATCCCTAAAGACACTCATACAAAATCCTAACTTTAACTTCCACCCTAAATGTGCAACACTGTAGTTTCTATGAACAGATCCCTAAAGACACTCATACAAATAAAATATCTATGAAGCTAATGACGGGAGCATTTGAATACTTTTCTGCTGTCTCTAGACTTAAAGCAATCCTAGAAAAGAGTTCCTTATATATAGGAGAGGTGCCTGTGGCCTTCAAAGAAAAAATGATATCTAAGCTGCACCTAACTCTAGGTACTCTTCCATTCAAGTACCTTAGAGTACCTCTATCCACAAGGAAGCTCACAATACACCAGTGTTTTCCCTTAGTTGAGAAGATTGTAGATAGGATCAGAAGATAGACTTCAAAGTTTCTATCCTATGATGGAATATTACAACTCATTAATAGTGTTTTGTTTGAAATGCAGACCTACTGGTCGTAGGTATTCTTAATACCAAAGAAGGTCATCAAGATAGTTAATAGCAGTGGTAGGAGTTTCCTTTGGGATGGAGTACATGACAATTCTAATAGAGCTCCTGTTGATTGGGAAACTCTATGCAAACCAAGAGTTGTTGATAGCCTAAACATCATTAATTATGCATTATGGAATAAGGTTGCTCTAACCAAACTCATATCGGCTATAATTGCAAAGAAAGATAAATATGGATTAGGTGGATTCACAGTCACTACATAAAACATAACGATGTTGCTACCATGGGTGTTCCAAAATAGGCCAGCTGGTTAGTAAGGAAAATATTCTCTGCTAGAGAATGGTGGGCATATGATCTAACAGTGATAGACTCCGTTGTGTCTGATGAAAGATTCAGCATCAAGAAGGCCTATATCTATTCTATGCCATGTTATCCTAAAGTCCCATGGAAATCAGTGATTCTGTTGACGGGAATCCTGCCAAAACACCAGTTCATATTATGGATGGCAGTATAACAAAGGCTAGCTACTGTTGACATGCTCGCAAAATGGGAAATCCAGGTTCCCCAATCATGTGTGCTATGTGGAAGAGATATTGAAGAAACACATGTTCACCTATTCTTGAATTCCAATACTCAAAAAGCTTGTGGAAGGTAATGCTGATATGGCTAAGATACCAAAGAAACATCACAAACTGGGAGTCTGAAGAGAATTAGTTATCAACCAATGCCAATAACAGGAACCCAAAAAGAACAATTCTAGGGATTGTTTTTGAAGTTGTGGCGTATAATATCTGGATGGAAAGGAGTTGCCGAAGATTTAAAAGGGAAGCCAAGGACAGAGCTAAAGACATTACAATTCAAGTGCATATAACAGGTCAACGAAAATGCAAATGGAGACCTATATTGACTACATTGAATAGTTATCCTAATTTGTAGTTCATAGAATATAGGATAGAGAAAGATCCACGTTTTCTCAAATGGTCTTGGGTAGCTTCTTTTTTTTTTGTGGTTATTTTGAGACCTGCTACTTGAGTCAAAAAGAGCAGGTGATGTATATTAAAAACTGGTTGAAATAAAATTTTTACTTTCGACCAAAAAAAAGAATTAGCATATTACTTTGTTAATATTTTTGTATGTTCGCTTTCTTTTTCTAATATATATATATATATATATATATATATATTGATATTGTAAAGACCCGACCCGTTGGTTTTCTTCCTAGAACCCCATACCCCTAAATAAGACTTCTAATATTTGCTTTTATTGATTTATGACTTGCGGGGATGGTTGATTCGGGATTTGAAAGAGTTTGGGTTGAAATTGGAACACTTGGTTCCTTAAGGTTGGCCTAAAAGTCCAAGTTTGACTTTGGTCAACATTTTGAGTAAACGACCTCAGAATCGGGATTTAAAAGTTCCAATAGGTTCGTATGATCATTTTAAGCTTGGGCGTATGTTCGGAACGGGTTTTGGATGACCCGGGAGCATTTCGACGCCAAATAGCAAATAAGATTCTTGAAGTTGTATAATTGAGGTTTGGAACGTGTCTTGATGATATTAAGGTCCAAACGGAATTCCGATACCGGGAATAGTTCCGTAATGTCATTTATGACTTGCACGCAAAATTTGGTATCATTCCGAGTAGTATAAGTACATTTCGGCGTGTGGGAAGTAGATTTAAGAACTCATAGTTCATAAGTTTGATTTAATTAGTTTTAGGGTGTGATTCTTAAATTTAATGTTGTTTCGGGCATTCCGAAGGTTTGAGCAAGTCCGTTTTATGATTTAGAACTTGTTGGTATGTTTGGACAGGGCTTCGAGGGCCCCGGATGCCATTAGGACGTCGCGCGAGGCGAGTACAATCTCAAAATGAGCTGCTGGTGCACCAGTCCTGGTGCGATCGCACCTGCGGTTGGCCAACCGCAGGTGCAACGCCGCAAAAGCGGTCGATTCCTCGCAGGTGTGGCCCAGGAACCGCAGATGCGGCTCCTCTTCCGCAGAAGCAGCCCTCAGACTGCAGATGCGACCCCCAGTCAGCCCGGCCAATTCCGCAGGTGCGGACCCTCCCTCGCAGAAGCGAGACCGCAGATGCGGTCCCCTAACCGCAGGTGTGGAAACCGCTGAAGGCAGTGCCTTCATTAAATGCGGGAAATGTGTCATTTTTGTCAGGCGATTTGGGAGCTTCCAAAGAGGGGATTTCGTCCAAGCATTGTGAGGTAAATTATTTCTACATAATGTTAGTTTAATACATTGATTAGGGATAGGTTACACTTGTGAACAACTAATTTTTGACCGCACCCAAATTATATATTATTTAAGTGTAAAAATTTCTTTAAGTCTAATCTTGATGTTATAAAGTTTTATATTACTCTTAATAGATTTTTGTCGATTTGGTTTTTAAAAAAAAAAAAATATATATTTTGTTTCTTTTAAATAAAAATTTAATAAGTAAATTATGATATCTTTCTTAGTATTATTTAAAGTACATGTAAATATTTAGTTTTTTTTTTATATTGTAAGAAATGTTGGTTAATATTCTTATATTTAGAATTCAATTATCTTTAAAATAAAAGACAAAAAAAAAAAGTTAATAAAATAAAATAAAATAATGAAGTTAAAGTTTGTTATATCAAACTTTATCTCAACAAAGAAAATATATTAAAAATCTAGCTAACAAATCCCAACTTCCCCCCACCCCTCACGTCACTTAACCTCAACACACATCTCACTCTAACTTCTTTCTGCTATTACCCCATGATCATACACTCACCATATCACAGACACACACGATCTCACCCTCTTATCTCTGAATGCATAGTCCCATTTGCTATATAAAACGACACAAAAGAGAGGAGGCATTAAGGGAAGTCTAGGAGAATACTTGAACATATAAAAAGAAAACTAAGGCAAAGCAAAAAGAAAAACGGGTCTTCTTCTTTGTTTCAAACCTCCAGTAGCACATCACTACATGTCCACCTTGAAGGCTTGAACCCATCGGAAACTCCATTAAACAGCAAAGTCAAGGTTTCTTCGAGTTCTGGGTAGTTTCGAAGTCGAGGTTCGAGATTCGCGGTCTTGGTTGTTTTGAGGTTTTGAGCAAACAGAAGCATAATCTTCTTGCTAAAAGCTGTGCTTCCTCCTCTTTCATCACTATATTGCTTCTTGTTCTTAATCCCTGAGATACTTTTCTCTGAATTCTTGACTGCAAATTGAGTGTGAAACATATATGTGTTGAGGAAATGTTTGGATTTCCAAATTAACAAAATTAATTATGATCAGTTTTGAAATCGTTTTTTTTTATATATCGAATTTGTAAATAACGGCCAGAAATCGATACACACAGTTTTGTAGTGTGTAAATTTGTGAATCACGATGTTGGTGATATTGTGTTCTTTGTGACCACAACACGTCATTTTGATTTTTTTTTCAAATCAGTTAAATGTATGTAAGTGATTCATAAAGGATTTGTGTTTGATAAATTAGGGGTAGTGTTGAATGATGAAATTTAGGATTTCCAGTGAAGGATGAAGGTGCATATAATCTATTTGGTGAAAGGCATTATTGTCTACTCTTCACGTGTATTTGGTATCATGTGTGATGATTCATATCAGTTAATTTCACAATGCAAATTTTGCTTAATTGGAGTTTAATAGCAGAACAAGTCCAAGATTATATAATTTTTATACTTAGAACACACGGCTCCATTATGTGAAAATAATTTGCAAACATCGTAGAAATGTCTTTAGGCGCAATTATCATCGTGATTATGTACACGTTCGCGTGACATAATTATGATTTTTTTCAAAATAAACTGAAGTACGTGTTCGTGCGACTTTGACCCAGCTTTTTCTTAAAATAACTAAGTATTGTGAATTGTGTACACGTACGCGTGACATGATTCTTGACGCGCCAAACAAAAAGAGTACACGTACGCGTGACTCGTTTTCAAGATAATTAGATAATCACCAATAATCGAGTAATTAAGAGCGATTAAAGGTAAAACGCACATAGGTATTATCAGTAATTAAACAATTTAGGCTAAATATAAATCATTAAGCTACTGTGTTAGAACCACGGAATTCGGGGGTGCCTAACACCTTCTCCCGGGTTAACAGAATTCCTTACCCGGTCTTCTGGTTCGCAGACTTTTTAAAAGGAGTCAAAATTTCCTCGATATGGGATATTAAAAATAAGTGGTGTCTCGGAACACCGTAAAAAAATTCGGGTGGCGACTCTGAAAATTAAATAAATAATCCCAAAATTCGATTATGTCACTTAAAGTGGAAAAACTCCCTTATCCCCCTCGCGAAAAAAGAGGTGTGACAATACCATGGAAATGGGTGAAAATTGTGGGTTTAGAGTAAAACCTAAGAATTTCGATAAAAATAGGATTTAACCACGAAATTTGTTATGGAATCTAGTAAAATCATTTATTATTGATCCTAAGGTTATGGGTAACAACTTCCCTTAAGAATTTCCGGAATCCGAGCACGTAGGTCTGGGGTGAATTTTGGGAACCTTGCATTTGGGGTTGGATAATCACTTTAATAGCTAGAATATGAACTTGTAAGCCTATAATGATTGGGTGTTACGCTATTTGAATAGTTTCGGATTGTGCGGCTCCGGTTTGAGGGTTTGAGAGCATTCTTGAGTTGGAAGTAGGCTCAAAACGAGGTAAGTCTCCTTTCTAAGCTTGCAAGAGGGAATTGTCCCCATAGGTGAAGTAATTAACTTTGTGCTACAAATTGTGGGGGGCTACATATGCATGAAGTGAGGAGGGTCCGTACGTAATGACTATTCTTGTTATGTCCGGGTAGTTTAGGTTTACACCATGCTTTGTGAATACTGTTTATTTATTTCATGCGCTAATTGTATTGGTTGGAATTTATTTTAAGATTTTAAGAATTTGAAAGCTTCAAGTAAATTATTATTTTAAAAGAAATTGAGGAAAAATATATTATGTTTATTTGTGACTGCTTCGCAATTATATTCCGCGAGCAGAGTAATTCCTTCCAATACTCTCACGGGAGCAGGCCGTTCGCCTCGGCAGGTTAATAAATGCATCTATGATTCGCGTCGTTCGATCCTTCGACAGTGCACCTTTCTTATCTTGTAGGATCGGGCCGTACGTCCTCAACATTATATACACATGCTATCTGCTTGGCACTTTCCCGTGATTTTTAGACTGTTTAAATGCCCTGGGATATAAATTATCAACTGGAATGATAGATGTGATGACCCAAAAGGTCATCTTATATAAATTTAACAAAAACTGTGTTCCGAGGCCCCGAAAGCCTCCGTTAATCTCACCTCGATATGCGTGCGCAACCCGGGCGCGTAGCCGGGAAGCTTTTATGTGGAAATGTGTTAAACAGTTGAATTGATGATAATTAATGGAATAAAGTTGACTTTGGTCAACATTTTTGATAAATGGACCCGGACCCGTGATTTGACGTTCCCAGAGGGTCCGTAGGAAAATATGGGACCTGGGCGTATGCCCGGAATCGAATTCCGAGGTCCCAAGTCCGAGAAATAAATTTTTAAAGAAAATTATTTTCTGAAAATAAGAAAGACTTTTGAAAATAAACTTTAATGTGAAATCTGTGTTACCGGGCCCGTATTATCGTTCCGAAGCCCGGAACAGGTTCAATATGTGTTATGTGAGTCATCTGTAAGAAACGGACTTGGTTTGACGTGTTTCAGATCAAAATTGGAGAATTTAGAAGTTTATGAAGTTTGAGAAAATTCTATAGATTTTGTAGTTTAATTCATTGTTTTTGATATTATTTTGGTGGTTATATTACTCGAATAAGTTCGTAGGATGATTTTGAAGTCGTGTGTATATTTGGTTTTGAGCCCCGAGGGCTCGGGTGAGTTTTGGGTAGGTGTCGGGGTGCTAAACTTAGGAAATTTCTGGTGTTTTAGGCTGTATCTGGTGTCCATTTATTCCTTCTCTGCGATCGCGGTGTATCGAATGAGATCGTGATGTTCAATTTGGGAAGGGGTTCCATTTGCTCTGCGCGATCGCAAAGAGCTGAGTGCGAATGCGGAGCCTTAGGGTTTAGCTCTACGCGATCACACACCTATGTCCGCGATCGCATAAGTCTCCTGTGGGGTTGGGGGCTGGGCAGCAAATTGTTCTATGCGAACGCGTTCTTACGTTCGCGATCGCGTGGTCCACTTCCGGGTTCTCTGGGATCGCACTCCTTAATTCGTGATCGCGTAAGTCTGAAGTCCAGTACTCTCCGCGATCGCAACCCTTTTGTCGCGATCGCGTAGAGTAAAATCGCGCAGTTATTTAAAGTGTCCAAAACAGAATCCCATTACGGGATTTTCATGATTTTTCACCATCTCCTTCTTCTCCAAACCCCTTAGCCGATTTCCAAGATGCTCTTCCTCCATAACCACTTAGGTAAGTAATCTTAGCTCTAATTTCTTCAATTTTCTTCATCAATCATTAGATTCTAGGCCTAAAAACATGAAATCAAAGGTAGAAATAGGGGGTTTTGGGTAGAGTTAGGGCTTTCGGAAAGTTTTGGAATTCAACCTCATTTTGGAGTCGAATTTCAAAAAAAATTGTATATTCGGGTTCATGGGGGAATGGGTGATCGGGTTTTGGTCCGAACCTCGAGTTTTGACCAAGCGGCCCGGGGTCGAATTTTGGTATTTTTGGAAGAATTATGGGAGATGTATAATTAGGCTTTGTGATTGAGTTATTGAATGATTATTGATGTTATTAAGTCAATTATGTCTAGATATTATCGTTTCGGAGTTGGATTCAAGAGGAAAGACCGTGATTGAGGCTTGACTTGCATTCTTGGAGCCGAGGTAAGTGTTTGGCCCTAACCTTAGCTTGAGGGAGTAGGTATAGAGTCTTATTTTCTATGTGTAATTCATGTCCAACGTATAGGTGAGGTGACATGTACCTATATGTTGTGGTCAAGCATGCCCGTGAGTCGATCTTCGATGAGTTATTTAATGTTCTTTGATATTCTCCGTGTTGTGAATTATTGGGAACCTTGGAAGTGGTACCTTGAGGTTACTTCATGACGTAGAAAGTTATTGATTATGTGTTCGGTCGAGGATTTTACTGTTGACATTATACCTCTGAGTGAGATTGGTTATAGCTGAGTCCCTTGCCAGGACATTAGAATTTTATTAATTATTTCTGTACATTTGAAATGTCGTATTGTTAAACTTTCACATCAATTGTTGCTTTTACACTCATCATGCATGAGGGAACATTCCGTGCCGAGTGATTATTATTTATGCACGAAGGAACATTCCGTGCCGATGATTTTTATTTATGCACGAAGGAACATTTTGTGCTGATGATTATTATTTATGCACGAAGGGACATTCTGTGCCGATGATTATTATTTATGCACGAGAGAACATTCCGTGCCGATTGATTATATTTATGCACGAGGGACATTCAATGCTGATTGATTATTATGTATGCGTGAGGGGACATTCCGTGCCGATTGATTATTACTGATGCACGAGGGGACATTCTGTGCCGAGTCATTATTGTTTATGCGCGAGGGGACATTCCGTGTTGTGTGATTTTGAGGTTATAAACGAGGGGTCATGTCGTGTTTTCCCCTGTCTATTATACTTGTTCGGGTTTATATTTCTTGTTTCACTTCTAGATTTCTGTTAGTACTTGATTCTACTGTTTTAGAAATTGTTGCCCCTCTTATCCCCAGCATGTTCTTCCCCGTAACTGTAGTCTTGTTTATTTTCTGCTATACTATTGAACTGCACAAGTACAATTTGTTGTCGTGTCCTAGCCTCGTCACTACTTCGCCGAGGTTAGGCTCGGCACTTACTCAGCACATGGGGTCGGTTGTACTGATGCTACACCTGCACTTCTTTATGTTGTGCAGATTACGCAGCCGGACCCAGTGGACATCGTTAGTGGGAGTGTCCTTCAGTCCATTCCAGACTACACCGAGGTAGTTCTGCATGGCGTTTGTGGATCTCGGCGTCCCTGTCTATCTTTAGTTCTGTCATTTGTGTGTTTTCCAGACATATACATCATTTTATTTTCAAACTGTTATTTTTAGTCAAATCTTAGACTGGTTCGTGAGGTTGTGACTCCATTTCTGGGTTTTGTACTTAAAGGGATTTCTTCGTGATTAGCTATTGTTATTTAGATTTTGTTAATGCTTCCGCACTTTACTCAATTATCTAGTCAGTGTTTGTTATTTTCACTTGTTAATAATCAATTCAGTTAACACGTTGGCTTGCTTAGCGGGTGCAATGTTAGGCGCCATCATGGCCTGAAGGTAGGATTTCGGGTCGTGACAAGTTGGTATCAGAGCACTAGGTTGCTTAGGTCTCACAACTCATGGACAAACTTGGTAGAGTCTGAGGGATCGGTACGGAGACATCTGTACTTATCCACCAGAGGCTGCAAACTTAGGAATAACTTCACTTTTCTTCTTTTCTGTCGTGCGATTTGAAGTCTAAATGCTAATTGAGTTTCAATTCTATTCTCTCGTAGATGGCAAGAACGCGTGCTTCCTCATCTACCGATCAGCAGCCCGATTCTCCTGTTGCAGCTCCTACGAGGGGCCGAGGCCGAGGCCGTATTAGAGGCCGAGGTAGGGGCAGGGCACAGCCCAGGGCAGCAGCCCCAGTAGAGGACCCACAGGTAGAATTTGCCGGTGAGGTTCCTACCCAGACGGTTCCAGTTGGACCAGATCAGGTCCCAGAAGGGTTCATTGCCACCCTGGTGCTTCAGGACGCTCTAGTCCGCTTAGTGGGACTCATGGAGATTGTGGTTCAGGCCGGTCTTCTTCCTACTGCACCAGCCGTCTCTCAGGCTGGGGGAGGGACCCAGACTCCTGCTACTCACACACCAGAGCATCTAGATCCTCAGTTCCAGACTCCGGTACCTCAGACGGCCGGAGTAGCTCAGCCGGGCACTTAGGATCCGACAATTGAGGGAGCAGCTATGTCAGCAGATGCTTTATAGAGATTGGATAGATTTACCAAGTTATTCACTACTACATTTACTGGTGCACCATCAGAGGATCCCCAGGATTATTTGGACAGCTATCATGAGGTTCTTCGGAACATGGGCATAGTAGAGTCCAATGGAGTTGATTTTGCTACTTTTCGTCTTTCGGGTTCCGCCAAGACTTGATGGAGAGACTATTGCTTGACCAGGCCAGCTGGATCTGCACCATTGACTTGGGCTCAATTTTCTGAGTTATTTGTGGGGAAGTTCCTTCCAGTTACTCAGAGGGAGGATCGTCGGAGGAAGTTTGAGCGCCTCCAGCAGGGATCTATGTCTGTCACTCAGTACGAGACCAGGTTCATCACTCTAGCTCGACATGCTATTATGATACTCCCCACTGATCGTGATAGAGTGAGGAGGTTTATTGAGGGTTGGCTCAGCCCATCAGGCTTCAGATGGCCAAGGAGTCAGGTACTAATATTTCATTCCAGGATGCGGCCAACGTGGCCAGGAGGATTGAGATGATTATGTCACAGGGTGGTGGTCAGGGTGCTAACAAGAGGCGCCGTCACTTCGGTCGATTCAGTGGAGCCTCATCTGGGGGCAGGGATTCTTCAGGCAGAGGTCATCCTCCCAGACCCTATCAGTCGGCACTTCAGGTGGCTCATAGCGCACCGCCAACTCCTATTGGTGCACCACCAGTACCTATCAGTGCACCACTGCTCCAGAGTTTCCAGGGTGGTTATCAGGGTCGATAGGGCCAGTTCCAGAGTCAGCAGCCACATCAGCAGAGACCTTGTTATTCTTGCGGTGGTTTGGGGCATATTTCCAGGTTTTGCCCCCGAGGTTCTAGTGCGTCTCAGTATCAGGGTTCCCGCATCAGGTGCACCCCCACCCCCTCAGCCAGCTAGGGGTGGCGGTCGGGGTTCTAGAGGTAGAGGTTAGACTCATAGAGGTGTAGGACATGCCACGAGAGGTAGAGGTCAGGCCGCAGTAGGTCGACCCAGAGACGATCAGGTTGGAGGGGCTCAGCCCCGGTGCTATGCTTTTCCTGCCAGGCCTGATGCTGAGGCTTCGGATGCAGTTATTACAGGTACGATTTCAGTTTGCAGCCGAGGGGCTTCGGTGTTATTTGATCTAGGTTCTACATTCTCCTATGTGTCTTCATATTTTTCCCCTTATTTGAGTATGCCCCGTGATTCCTTGAGTACTGTTGTGCATGTGTCTACACCGGTGGGTGATTCTATAGTGGTAGATTGAGTCTATCGTGCTTGTCTAGTAGCTATTGGTGGTCTGGAGACTCAGGTTGATCCTTTTCTCCTTGATATGGTTGACTTTAATGTTATATTGGGGATGGATTGGTTATCCCCCTATTATGCTATTATGGACTGTCATGCCAAGACGGTGACCTTGGCTTTGCCAGGGGTGCCTCGTTTGGAGTGGAAGGGAACTCCTAGTCATTCTTCTGGTAGAGTTATTTCTTATATGAAGGCTCGGCGCATGGTCGAGAAGGGTTGTTTGGCCTATCTAGCCTATGTTCGTGATTCTAGCGCCGAGGTTCCTTCCTTGGAGTCTGTGCCCGTAGTTTATGAGTTTCTAGAGGTATTCCCTGCTGACTGCCGGATATGCCACCCGATAGGGATATTGATTTTTGTATTGATTTAGCTCAGGGCACCCAGCCTATTTCCACTTCGTCGTATCGTATGGCCCTGCCAGAGTTGAAGGAGTTGAAGGATCAGTTGCAGGATTTGTTGGATAAAGGCTTCATTAGGCCTACTGTCTCTCCTTGGGGTGCTCCAGTACTGTTTGTCAAGAAGAAAGATGGCTCGATGAGGATGTGTATTGACTACCGACAGTTAAATAAGGTTACTATTAAGAACAAGTATCCTTTGCCGAGGATTGATGATTTATTCGACCAGCTTCAGGGTGCTTCAGTGTTTTCCAAGATTGACTTGAGATCTGGTTACCATCAGCTGAGGATTAGGGCGTCTGATGTCCCTAAGACAGCCTTTCGCACTCGTTATGGGCATTATGAGTTCTTGGTAATGTCATTTGGGCTGAAAAATGCCCCCGCTGCTTTCATGGAGCTGATGCACCGAGTGTTCAGACCTTATTTGGACTCATTTGTGATTGTTTTCATTGATGGTATATTGATATACACTCGTAGCCGAGAGGAGCATGAGCAACACCTTAGAGTCGTCCTCCAGACTTTGAGGGATAGTCAGTTGTATGTAAAATTTTCCAAGTGTGAGTTCTGGTTGAATTCAGTTGCATTTCTAGGCCATGTGGTATCGTCAGGGGGTGTTCAGGTAGATCCCAAGAAGATTTCAGCAGTCAGAGATTGGCCTAGACCAACCTCAGCTACAGAGATCCGGAGTTTCTTGGGCTTAGCAGGTTATTATCGCCGGTTTGTGGAGGGCTTTTCATCCATTGCAACCCCGATGACCAGGTTGACTCAGAAAAGTGCTCAGTTCAGGTGGTCTGATGAGTGTGAGGCAAGATTTTAGAAGCTCAAGACAACCTTGACCACGGCACCAGTATTAGTTTTTCCCACAGGTTCAGGACCGTATACCGTGTATTGTGATGCTTTACGGGTTGGGCTTAGTGCAATGTTGATGCAGGATGGAAAGGTTATAGCCTATGATTCTCGTCAGTTGAAGGTTCATGAGAAGA
>ML376744.1:0-26043 GCA_005239525.1 Nicotiana knightiana
AACCCAGTACATTTTTGTTTCATTTTTTATGGTTCCATTCTGTGGAACATGTGTTAAACATGTCAGGGGTTGTTTGGTAAGGTGCATAAGAATAGTATTAAATACGGTGTATTAATAATACCGAGACTAATAATATTAAGATTAGTATGCTGAAATTATTTCTTATCGACTGTTTAGTTTGGTATATTAAGGTTTTGAAAGGACAATTCTGTCCATATACGTACTTATCCATGAATTAAAAATCATACATAAGAAATGTATAACTAATAGTATTTGTTATACACAACTTGAAAAAAAATACAAAACAAGATATTAATAATACCCAAGCTAATACATGTAGAGGTCGTTTGGCAGGAGGTATTAGAAGAAATAATACAAGCATTAGTTCTATGCATTACTAATATGTAACAACCTGACCGGTCGTTTTGAGCATTTTACACTTCGCTCGGTTATTTGACGGCATGAGNACAGGTTATTCAGGATTGATACGGAGGAATGATTCGCAGGTAGAAGCTTTAAATTTGAAAGGTTTGAACAAGATTTGACTATTGAGTAATTATCTCGGATTTGGATTTTTATGGTTCGGATAGCTTCGTTAGGTGATTTTGGGCTTAGGAGCGTTTCCGGAATGTAATTGGAGCTCTGTGGTAGAATTAGACTTGAATTGGCAAAAGTTAAAAATTTGGCGATTTTGGTCGGCAGTGAAGAATTAGATATCGGGGTCGGAACGGAATTCCGGAAATTGGAATAGGTTCGTAGTGTCATTTGTAACATTGTGTAAAATTTGAGGTCATTCGGACGAGGTTTGGTAGATTTCGGCGTCGTTTGCGGAATTTGGAGATTTAGAAATTCTTAGGCTTGAATCCGAGTGTAATTTGGTGTTTTGATATTGTTTCGAGTGAATCGAAGGTTCGACCAAGTTTGCATGATGTTCTTGGATATGTTTTCATGTTTGGTTGAGGTCCCGAGGGCCTCGGGGTGATTTCGGGTAGTGACCGAAGAGTTTGGAGGTGGAAAAATGCAGTTGAAGCTATTGTCGCTGGTGTTACCACACATGCAGAATAGGAACCGCATGTGCGAGGTACGCAAGAGCGGCGTAGGTGCGCATTTGGACCGCAGGTGTGGATTGGTTCCCACATCTGCAATGAACGCATGTGCGGTCAGTTGATCGTAGAAGCGGAGTCAGATTGTTAATGAATTCTGCAGAAGCGGAGCCCTCTTCGAAGATGCATTTCCGCAGGTGCGGACTTGCTGGGCAGCAAACCCCATCTCGAGGTTTTGTTCTCCATTTTTTATTTCTAAATTTGAGGAGCTCGGGTGTGAGGCGATTTTTCGAAGGATTTCAAGGAGAAAAGTTGGGGTAAGTGATTCTATCCTATATTGGTATAAGTTTCATGAATCTATGACTTTATTCATCATCTAATTGGGAATTTGAGCTATAAATTTGGGAAGTTAGGGGTTGAAAGTTGGAGAGTTAATTTTGAGGATTTGAGTGACCAAATCAGGTTGGATTTTAATAAAATTGGTAAGATTAGACTCGTAAGTGAATGGGCTTTCGGGTTTGGTAACTTTAGTCAGATTTCGAGGCGTGGTCCCGGGTGCCGGGTTTGAGTGAATTTCAGGATTTGGCCTATAATTTGGTATTTTCGTGTGGATTCTTTAGCCTATATTGATCATATTATATTGATTGTGAATAGATTTAGAGGCCGAGTCCAGAGGCAAGAGCATCGTGTGTAGAGATTTGACAGGTTTGAGGTAAGTAACGATTATAAATCTAGTCCTCAGGGTATGAAATCCCGGATTTTGTATCATTTTTACTATTTTTGGGTGACACACATGCTAGGTGACAGACGTGTGGGCGTGCACCATTGGGGACTGTGACTTGGGCCGTCCTGTAGCAACTGTAAAGTTGCGTATTTTGTTGAAACAACACGATATTTATGTGTTTGAGAAAGAGTTTCTGTAAATTGGTTTGAATGCCATGTTTGGGCCTTGTGCCTGTGCTGTTTGGCCCCTTAGGGGCCTTTTTTCTTACTATCCTCTCATAGTTTTCGATTGAAAATCTATACTTTGTCATGATTAAACCTATTTACTGCATAACTTAGTTTTATTACTCTGTTTTGATGCACATAAATGTTGTTTTGGACTGAGTTCCCTGTTTTTACGGAAATGCCTTAGTGGCTTGTGAGGTTTATGACTGAGTGAGGTCGAGGGCCTGATTTTGTAAGGATATTTATGGGATCGGACTGCACGCCACATCATGTTTGATATAGGCCAGGGGCTTGAGTGATTTATGCCATGATTTGGCTTGATATAGCGCTTGGGCTGAAGGAGCCCCTCCGGAGTCTGTACACACCCCCAGTGAGCGCAGGTACCTACTGAGTCCGAGTGCCGAGTAACTGGGAGGTATGAGTGATGGTGAGGTTGCGGAACCCTTATGAAAAATCTCACTTTTCTTGAATTCTTGTCGTGCGAATCCATTAATTCAGCCTGAGTCATAACTCTTTGAATTCCTTCCATGCATTTGAATGTGCACGTGAGCGCTCGATATCAGCTATGAATCGGCGGCTTGTCATTTTCATGGATGAGGTGCGTTGTGTGATTTTAGCATATTGATGATAGGCCAGTTAAGAGGACTTAGGGTCGGGTCTTGTCTATGGCTTGAGTACTGGGATTTTGATTATGTTAGCACGTGCATTCGGGACTTATATGTACATTTGTTTCTTTATTGGTGGGATTTTATGACTGGATGACTATGTGGTGAGTATGATTGATGGTGAGATGTGTTCAGATTGTTTTAATGAGACAAAAATAGTTTGTTGGATATGTAGCAAGAACTATTGGGTGTTTTACTTCTGTCTTGAGTTGACGTATGGCCTCGAGTTGTGGGTTCATCGAAGGAACTCTCATGTAGTTTAGTTGTGGAGTGAAGTAGATCTTCATGTTGTCTTATGAGTTCTTGATGATGTCTGTTAAGTTTACCAATGCCCTAGTAGCGTTCAAGAATTTGACGAACAGTGTATTCCAGCCATATTTGGACTCCTTCGTTGTTATATTCATTGATGAGATCTTGGTGTATTGTCATGGCCAGGAGGAGCATGCTCATCATTTGAGGATTTTATTACATATATTAAGGGAAGATAAGCTTTACGAAAAGTTCTCCAATTATGAATTTTGACTCAGTTCAGTAGCATTCATGGGGCACCATGTGTGCAGTGAGGGTATTCAGGTGGATCCGAAGAAGATAGAGGCGGTGCAGAGTTGTCCTAGACCGTCCTCAGCCACGATGGTTAGGAGCTTTCTCGGTTTTGCAGGTTACTATCGTCGCTAAGTGGAGGGATTTTCATCTATTACTTCGTCCTTGACCAAATTGACCCAAAGAGGGGTGCTCCATCCGGGTGATCGGATGAGTGTGAGGAGAGCTTTTAGAAGCTCAAGACTGCTTTGACCTCAGCTCCAGTGTTAATTCTACCATCAACTTCAGGGTTTTATACTGCATATTGTGATGCCTCGAGGATAGTCATTGGTTGTGTTTTAATGCAGGAGGATAAAATGATTGTGTAATAGCTAGGATTTTGGAAGGGTATAGAGAGATATCAGTTTGCGACTAAGCATGCAGGGTTATCTCTTGCGAGGTGTCCTAAGGTTGTGTGATCCCTATGTTGTTTTGTAGCGAGTTCTCTTTTATCAGTGGATTATATGTGTTGCAATTTGAGTTCGGGTCGCTTATGAGAATTGGCTTGACGGCTACAAGGATGAATGTGAGGGTTGCAGGCGATTTGAGATATTAGATGGTTTGTGTTATATAAGCTTATGAAGGATTTAGTTGAATCCCACTGCGCGTATTGTGGCAGTGATAGTCTATGGGCATTATGTATTATTGTTTATTTTGATTTATGGTTATGAGCCAAGTGGGGGATTCTGCTATTGATAAGTTGATTGCACGATTATGTGTTGTATTGGTTGCAGTTCGAGGTATACTGGTGAATCAGTTATGACTTACAGAGATGGAATTTGAGGATGACTCGAGTAATGGAAATTTCTGGATACATGTTGTATTATACTCTATAGTTATATGGGTTTTATTGAATTATTGAGTTGTTATTTTTAAAGGATGTAGTGTGCGTGGATTAGGAATTTGATTGGTTGCTCGGGGTGGGGTGTGGGGTGGGTGGGTTACTTCCTTGGGTGTTGGTGTGCTAATGGGGCTCAGATCGTTCAGTCTGCTTGGTCGATTTAATTGATAGTTGAACAGAGTAAATGACTCTTGAGAATTGTTCTAATAGACTCAAGATTTATAGGTAATAGTTGGGAATCTTAAAGATGTGTATTTGGCTGTAAATTGAGATTCACGTTGGATGATGTCAAGACTTGGGGAATTTC
The DNA here is from genome assembly GCA_005239525.1 of Nicotiana knightiana. Classification (NCBI taxonomy): domain Eukaryota; kingdom Viridiplantae; phylum Streptophyta; class Magnoliopsida; order Solanales; family Solanaceae; genus Nicotiana; species Nicotiana knightiana. Next base: position 4,384 of record ML376744.1, read on the forward strand.
TATGTCATTATGGATTCCACATATCAGTACCAGGAAGGTGAATTTAATGGCTTTAGACTCGCATGAAGTCTCTTTAGAGTAAGTATTTGAGTTGTGGTACTTTTGGGGTGCTTAAGAGAACATTCAATGGCGTATGAGCCTTAGGGCAGTGCGGTTTATGCTAGGGTCTCGCATGGTGAGTTTTGGTGGAGGATTGTGGTATTATGGCGAGTAGAAGAATCAATTTAAAGGTAGTTCAGAAAGAATTCGGAGAAATTAGACAGCGTGGTAGTAGGTTGGGTCAGCATGGTAATATGGATGATCGGCTCATTGGGTGCTCATGGCGTAGAGAGTTTCTACGGGTGTTTTGTGGTGAGACTCTTGGGTTTTGAAGGCTTGTGTAGCTTAGTTGAGTTAGAGGGATTCAGTCCTGACGATTTGGTTAAGTGCAATGGGTTTCAGAGGGTTCTTGATGGTCGCTACCATTGTTTGAGATGTATATTTCCTACTGGTGTGTGGGGCATGTGGCGTATTGTAATTTTCTCCAGAATAAAATCAAATGGAAAATTCTTAGGTAATTGAGTATATAGTTGTTTGCAACTAAGAGTGCATTTTGAGGTTTTTCGTATATTTCATATGGTGGCATAATGGGTGTTGCGATGTGTGGTGTAGGATTGAGATTTGCAAGTGCAAGGGCACGATGTGGTTTTGAAAGGAAGGTTCTGAATTATTATGCAGCATGGACGATCTCAGATGACCAGATAGATGATATTACTTCTAGATATGGCTCGGTGAAGGTGTAAGTTTCACAAGAGGCACTGTGTTTTGGCTTATGGACGACCAGATAGATGATATGGCTTCTAGATATGGCTTGGTCCAGCTGTATTTAGACCCCCCCCTTCGTTATTGTATTTATAGATGACATCCTGGCTGTCGTGTCCCCCTCTTTCCTCTCCTCTCGGATCGGTCAGGGTTTTTGACATTATTGGACAACTCATTTTCTTTTGGGATAAGGGATGTGAAGGACTTGAAGAGTCGCCACCTAACGAATTAAGGTGCGTTAGGGAACCTATTAAGGGTCGCAATAACACTAATTGAATAACCAGAGATTGGGTAAGGGCTTGAAATTACTCCGAGGGGAAGGTGTTATGCACCCCTCAAAGTCCACAACTGTGGTTCCCGACCAAACGAACTTTGTGAATTTAAGCAAGTAGCAAATAGGCAGTCAAAGTATACACATGGGAACAAGTAATGGTTTTGAAAAGATTCGCATTCTAAGCACACATATGTAGGGGATAGGGGAGTCCTAAGTTGTTTATCCTGTAGGATCACATCAATGCAATGCCCGATAATCAGTCCTCGGTGAGGGGCTACACGTGGTATTGGAGCACGGGTCATCATATCCATATCTACCCTTTACCCTACCCTTTAACGATTATTAAGCGAGTTTATTTAGCGATCTCTATGTGTGTTGTTACCGGTCCCTTCCTTGTGGTCCTGGAGGAATTTAGGACCTCTAGATATAGGCAGTTCTAGACAGACCCCTAAGGTTTTGAAGGGATAAAATTCTAATCGACAGGCAAGAAAAAATAGGACTAATCAGACTAATGCAAGAAAGCAGTTATGATGCCTGGATTTACCTCCACAAGTAACGCACATAATCAGCACGTCTCAAACACAACAAGAAGCAATTTTATTAGACAGGATCCTAAGCAGGATTCTAAGTTAGCACTCATGCACAGAAATATGCAGCTTTATTTTTTATAAACTCAGAAGCAGGGGCCTAATCAGTTTCCCTACTAATTTTTAAGCATGTTAACCTTTAGGCAATTCAGAAGTTGTTTTACCTAAAAGCATGATGTTCTAGGTGTTACGAAAATGCAGGGATTGTTATCAGTTTTATCTAAAACAGGATAATCATATGTGAGGCTGTGTTATACCTTTTCATGAATTGTAGTTTAAACTAGGCGTGGTTAAGCAAATACAACAGAGTCCTAGAGAATGGTATCTAATATGCACATATGAAATGCAGAATGGTGAAGATATAATTTCAGACTGCACAGAATTCCTAAAACATGATTTCTAAATGCACAAAGAATTACAGGATGATTGAAAACATGATTTTGAATGCACAGAAGTAATAGTTTTATATTAACTTTATTATCCTAGGAGTAGGATTTCTAAGTGGTAGGCATGATCATAAATTAAGGACATGCTGTGTGTTGAAGCAGTGAACATGAAAAGCCTTAAGGACATGATATCTAATGCATGTTTGGCATGGTTTGAATGAATATATTAGTCCTAAGCATGGATTCTAATGCAGATATAGGGAATGTAAAGCCTAAGGCATGATTTCTACCCAATGATAGAATATATAACTACCCTTCCCATTTCACCAGCCAACCCCAATATTTGTTTACAAATATTTATTACAGACCAGCTGAATAAATTACATAAATATATAAAGGAAAATAATAAGATAAACTATAGGGAGCCTGAAGTAGGCCCAAATGTACCAAATTGTCCATAGCCTCATATGCCAAAGTCATACCATTTCTCATGTCCGGGTGTGTCAGAGTTCCCTAAGGACCTCAAGGATCCCGGGCAATGCTCCCACCCAGATTTCATAACCAGACATGAGTAAGTGCAGTGTGGAAGTGCCAACTCCAGTGCATCAGAGTTCAGAGGGATCTCACAGGAATCCCAAAGCAGTCACACACTAGAGGGACAGAACTTAAGGACCTAAGAGTAGAGTGAGAGTGATTGACATAGTTTTTGAAAATGCTTTGGTATACAACAATATTGACGAATCAAACAAATGGAAGAACACTCAAAATCAAGAAGGTTCAATAGTCTTTCACACAGGGAGATTGGGAATTGGGGACACATAGGACATATACAGTGAACACATAACACGCAGAAGCACAGAAGTCTTGTAGGGGGTTTATGGGATTAGAAGATGGCTAATAATACAAACATAGCGTAGGATTGTGGATTTCAGAACAGATAAGTGGGACATAGTTACATTAAATAGAATTCAGCATAGAATCAGACAACTTAGGGTAAAAAATTTGCTTTGCAAAGAAAGGTTCATATTAGAAACCAGAAAAACATAAACAGAGCAGAGTCAGGCTGGGACATGCTATAAAGGAGTAAACAAGTTCATAAACATGCTGATCCTAAGTTGAATTAGGAGACAACTAATATGGTAAGTGAAAACATGCTAACTACATATTGAAAAGATTCAGAATATCAGACGTAGAACAGTAATCAGTAAATTACAGTAGTAAGTAAACACATTAAGTTTGGAACTTGGATTTAAACCAGAACATACCAGTTAAGCAGAGTATATACTACGAGTAAGCAGTAGTGTGCAATAACTAGCCTTGGCTTACAATCGGCTAGTTCAGTAATAATAGCAAGTAACAAGAGAGAGAGAGAGCAGAAAAGCTTTAAGTGTAGGAGAGATTTGTGAACTAAGGTCTGTGTCCTTTCATTAATGAGAGTAGAAGAGAGCAATCTATATAGTAGTTTGAAAGCTAGGTAAATAAGGTAAGGGTCAAAATTGTTCATTAATTGAAGAACTCAGAATCAATTAGAGTCAAAATCAGTGCAAGTACTCCCTCAATTAAGGGATTTAACTTCAAACGATAAAAGACAGGTAAAAAATAAGGAAGGAGATCATAAATATAGCTAAGGAAATAATTCAAACAAATTACATGTATAGAGTAAGCGATTAAGGCTAGGTACATAAGGTTCTAATTAAGGAAATAACATAAGAATCAATTAGCAGTATAGTCAACCATATAATAAGTCAAGAAAATAATTTAGAAGTCGAAAATCAGTAAAGGGCATCAATCACAGGAAATCAGTAAAGGGTATCAATTACAGGAAATTAGAGATTCAAACAAAATAGCACTGATTAAAGGAAATTACTACAAACTTCTCGAATAAACATAGTATAGGCAGGGAGAAGCAAAATCAGGAACCCTAATGAGCGTAACGGGGTAGAAATCACGGAAATTCAGAACATATTCATGAGAAACAGACATGCATACAAATCAAACGAACAAATCAGCGTAGACAGACTCAGAACCCAAAACTAAGCCAAGAAATTAGGGGTTTTAGCACGGTTAATCAGGTTAAAGGGAAAACCTAAATAAATCGTTTAAACATAGTAAATATGATGGAATAACACTTAAAATCAGAAGAAAAGTCGTTTTGAATAAAAAAAGGTTAAGAAACCCTAGTTATGAAGACGAAGAGACGTTTTGAAAAGATCAGAAAGATTCTCATGGAAAACAGTAAAATAACTCATAATACACTTAGATCTGTTACAGATCTAACGAGTCAAGATATAAAAATAGGGTTTTAGAGAATAACAACCCAGAGGTAGAGAGATTCCGGCTTAGAAACCATAGGTTTAGCAGTAACATAGAAAGATCTTACTCAATCGAGCCATAGCGGCTTGAGAATGGTAAGCACAGACTCAGGGGAGGGAAGTGAACGGCCACTGGTCCCTTGAGGACCTCGAGACAGCAAGAACCCGGGCATGGGAGGAGCCATAGAGGCTAGGGGTGGTAGAGAACCACCATTGTTACCGGCGAGCCAACAGCCGGCGAGGGGAAGCTAGGGTTAGGGCAGAGGGAGCTTGAGAGAGAATGAGGGAATGAGGGGAGGAGGTAGGTCATTTAGGTTAATTAAGGTAATGGAGAATCTGGGTCGTTGATCAAAATTGATCAACGACCAAGATTTAATCAGATACTGGGTCGGGTATTTAGGAATTGGGCTTGGGTATTGGGTATTGCGCTGGTTTAAATAGGTTATAATTGAAATGAAATGGGGCTATTTGTTAAATACCCGAATTAAATTAGTGAAATAATTTATAACATAATTTCTAATTAAAAAAGAATTCTATGCATGGAAATATTTTTAGAAAAATGATTACTTGGTATTTAAAAAATATAAAGGACTAATTTCTGGTAGAAAATAGTACAAAATTATATGCATGGGCTATAATTGCAAAGTTATTGCAATTATAGCCAAAAGGTGTCAATTTTTCTATTTATGGCGTAATTTGGTCTTAATAGGTCCATAAATTGTAAATTAAATCAAGAAATGCTTTTGAAATCATTTGGCATGCAATTTCGTAATTATTTATTGGAAATAAAATGCTGGACAAATTTATAAAAATGCAGAAAAATCAGGGAAAAACACCAATTGCAATTAGCATGATTTTGAAGGTATATATGCAATTTTTAAAAATAATTTGGAAAAAATTGGGTATCAACAGCTGCCCCTCTTTACCCGAAAAGGATGAAAGATTTGTCGGGTAAAGATATGATGGCAAATTTTGACCGAGCGAAATGGTTAGAGAGATTTAGGCCGCACCCTGGCTTCTGAGCTGCCTACATACCCCTAGTTTTACAGGAATCAGGCTGTATGTAGTTCCGGATTCGTCGGCGAAGTATACTGGTGAAGTCAGTACAAGAGCGGATGCAATATATAGGGATGGCCAAATGAACGGTTCACGGGAGAGGTTAGGTTTGATACAGTTGAGGAACTGGAGCGGGATCTCTCCTGCTGGGATAGTCATTGCTCGCCGGGTTGCCTGTAAATAAGAATACTACAAGCATATATTGTGCATAAATTTAAACATGATGCAGGTTTCCGCTGGACTATGAAAGTTGTTTTCGGACGGTTAGGGATGACATCCTTAGACCATGATGTCCTGGGCCATGAATTATTTGATGAGAGATTCACAAGCCATGAAATGATGTTCTTAGGCTATGAAGATGGTGCCTCTGAACTATGATGCCTTTGAATAATGATAATGCAAATTGGGAGAGATCCTCAGGCCATGACATAGTGTCTTCCAGCTATGAGGATGATGCTGTTAGACTATGACGCCTTTGGAAAAGTTGCCGATATTTCAGCCCATGAGATGCAATAATATGATGTCAACAAGACAAGGCCTAGTCTTGCAACTTGGGGGTAGATCTTGGCCCGAAATAGGATCGAAGTAAATAAGGCTTCAGACAGAGCTTAGTCTCGGTGAAAGTAAAATGGAGGCAGAGTTTAGCCTAATGCAGGTATGGAGACAGAACTTAGTCTCATGTAAATGAAGGAAGAAATTAGCCTTATGCAAGTGAAGGCAAAGATTAGCCTTATGCAAGGGAAGACAGAGATTAGCCTTATGCAAATGGAAAGCACAGATTAGTCTTATGTAGATGGAAGGCAGAAATCAGCCTAATGCAGATGGAGGTAGAGCTTAGCCTCATGCAAGATGCAGGACAGAGCTTAATCCCATGCAAGATGAAGGCAGAGATTAGCCTTATGCAGATGGAGGCAGAGCTTAGCCTCATGCAAGATGCAGGACAGAGCTTAATCCCATGCAAGATGAAGGCAGGGCTTAACATTATGCAGAAGAATAAATAGCAAATGATAATAGAATTTCTTAGCTGGTAGCAGATTTTGAATTGCGATTGTTTTGAGAATTGTGACTTTTAAGCGTGTTTATCTTTTGTTCCTGTATTTAAAGAAAAATTGTGAGTTCTGTAGATGGGGACGGTCGGTTCGCATCCCTGCTGGCTTTGCTTGACTCATTCTGCTTGGTCTGATGATCATGTTCAAGTTATCGGGGTAGCGTTTGCTAAACAGAGCAATTTATGAAAGAAAGCATGCATGATTTTGCAAAGACATAGTAGAAAATATATTTTAAGAAATTAGATGAATTGACGATCGTGACATGGTTCAAGACATTGCAACCTCTCATGCTACGGAATTTTGAGGGTCCTCCTCAAAATTCTGCCCCAATTTCCAATTGCGGTAGGGGGGGTGAGATTTTTATTTAATTGTGACCGAACTCATAGGGCTGCCTACATATCCCCTCTTAAACAGGAATCGCGTCAGGCGTAGTTCGGTTTACATCATTCGAGAAAGCATAAAAAGTTACACATAGTAGCGCTTGACTGCATCGGAATTGATTGGTTTTGGCCAGACTTCTCCGTCTATTTTTGCAAGTATGAGAGCTCCTCCTGTCACTACTCGATGAACCATATACGGACCTTGCCAGTTGGGAGAGAATTTCCCTTTGGCATCATTTTGATGTGGAAAGATATTCTTTAACACCAGCTGCCCCGGTGTGAACTGTCTTGGATTGACTCTTTTGTTGAAGGCTCTGGTCATTCTTCTATGATAAAGCTTTCTGTGACATATTGCATTCATGTTTTTCCCGTCTATGAGGGCTAGCTGCTCATAATGACTTCTTATCCATTATGTGTCACTGAGCTCAGCTTCTTCTATGATTCTTAAGGAAGGAATTTCCACTTCGGCAGAAATAACAACTTCCGTACCATAAACCAGTAAGTAAGGAGTTGCCCTAGTTGATGTGCACTGTGGTGCGGTATCCCAGTAAAGAAAATGATAGCTTTTCGTGCCACTGTTTGTGTCTTTCTATCATCTTTCTCAATATTTTCTTCGTCCATCCAAATCTGATGGTATTCGGCAAAGAAATCCACGACTGACTGAAGTTCATGCTTTGCACAATTGTCAATCAGGATGTGTATGTTTGGAAGGGGGAAATCATCCTTTGGTCTGGCCCGGTTGAGATCCCGGTAGTCGACACAAACCCTAACTTTTCCGTCTTTCTTGGGCACTGGAATGATGTTGGCTAACCATGTTGGATATTCAACTACCCTGAGGAACTTGGCGTTGATTTGCTTGGTAAATTCCTCTCTGATTTTCACACTCATATACGGTTTGAACTTCCTGAGCTTCTATTTTACCCGCGGGCACATTGGATTGGACTGCAACTTATGAGCCACAATTGATGTACTTAGACCAGTCATGTCATCGTACGACCGTGCAAATATGTCTTCATACTCTTTCAAGAATTGGGTATATTCCTCTTTCTCTGATGGGACAAATGGATGTTGATGCTAGTTTCTTTGACATTCTCTGAATCTCCCAGGTTGACTACCTCAATTTTGTCCAGGTTGGACTTAGGTCTGTTCTCGAAATCCTTAACTTCTCTGACAATTTCATCGGGTATGACATCCTCTTCTTCTGAATCGCTGTCCTTTTATTGCGTTGTCTCATTGCATGTCACAGTCACCGGTTCATCAAGATAGGAGATAGTAATGATGTATAGATTAAAGTAATGAGAGAAAAACGATAATAAATAAAATCTAACTCGTTGAAACGTAAAAGAGATTTTGATAATTTAAACAAACATTTTGGAACATCGGGATTTTATTGGAAAACAGAAAATGCGAAAAGGAAATCATTAGGAAAAATGAAATAAATAATGTTGCTCAGCCTTGCTACCCCTGGACTCGTCGGGCCCTAGATGGTCTGACAGTCCAATTCTTTAGGAATGATCCCTTGATCACAACTTGGATGGTAGGGACTTCCCCTTCCCCCTCCTCAACAATAACATAACACTCCATGTCTTAATCTTCCAGGAATAGATTCTTCAAAGCTGCTAGAGTTTCTTCTTCTTCTGACCCCCATATGATGTCAGCTTGCTGGAAAGTCTGCTCCAAATGTGGTATAGGTTGTTCCAATGGATAGTAGGGACCGCGCCATAGTGGCGACCATTCTTCATACTCATGCCAAGTGTATTTGTATCCCGGCCCAAAAGTGGTGCCATGGTGCTTCGGCTTTATTGGTTTTGAAATCCCCTGAAGATTCTTACCGAGACCTTTGCTAGGCTCGTACCCACTCCAGTTCAATATTCTTTTGATCTTACTATCCCACCACTTATCCTCGGCTATTGCGTTGACCCGCTTGATTTGGTGATAGGTTTCTCCACCTAGCCTTCTTCTACCTTCAACCACCGGGATGGTCTGGCGACTATAGTTAGGGTTGCTTCCATCTCCCTGGATGATTACTTCCTGGTGGTTCCATTCAAATTTTACTGCCTAATGCAATGTTGATGCCACATCCCCAGCGGCATGTATCCATGGCCGTCCCAATAACAGGTTATATGACGCGGATACATTTATCACCTGAAATTCAACCTCAAACCATGTAGGTCCTATCTTTACATAAAGACTGATTTATCCAATTGTGGCCCTCTAAGAACCGTTGAAAGCCTTCACATTCATGGACCTTTCTCTGATCTCGTACAATCCTTTGCTCAATCTTTTGAGTGTTGTCAATGGGCAAATGTTGAGGCTGGATCCTCCGTCGATTAGAACCCTGGTAATGAAATAATCTTCATATTGCACAGTGATGTGCGGTGCCTTGTTGTGACTTAGACCTTCAGGTGGCAGCTCGTCCTCGTGGAAAGTGATCTTGTAACTTTCCAGCACATGTCCTACCATGTTGACCATTTCTGCACTAGTGATCCTATTAGGCATATATGCTTCGTTCAACACTCTCATCAAAGCGATCATGTGTGCTTCCGAGTTCTGCAGCAATGACATGATGGATATTTGGGCGGGAGTCTTGTTCAGTTGATCTATGACTGAATATTCTTTGGCTTGCACCTTTCTCCAAACATCATCTGGACCTGCTTCAATGATGGGTTGGCTGTTGGAAGCATGTTTTCTAGACTTTGCCAAGTGTTCAGGTGTAAAGACCCTGCCGATCCTGGTCATCCCCTGTGTGGCACCAGCTTCTTCCATTTTGACCTTACCTTTCCTTCTTCCTTCAGCCACGTAGTCCCAATGTACGGCATTAGTGTTGAAGAGTAGCGGGGTTGACACTATCACTGTAATTGGTGCGGCTATCTTCACTTTAAATGGGACAGCTGCCGTGGCATGCCCTCAACCTTAAACGGCACTGGTGCATCCGCAGGTGGTGCCACTTCAAACTTGAATGGGACTGACGCAGCTACCTCAACATCTCTAGAAGGCTGAATCTGGACTATGATGGGATTAAGTGTGACCGCTGGCTTCTTTGGGTCATCACCTTCTTTGATCCATCTAATCGACCCCTCTAGGTCACATTTTTCCTCTATCTCTATCATGTTGATGCCTCCCACCCTATGGTCTTGGAGCGGATTGTTGCGGACATTAGGAGTAGCTTCCTTTACTTGGATGACCTTATTATCAATTAGAGACTGGATTTTATCCTTCAGGGAACGACATTCATCAATTGTATGCCCCTTCATGCCAGAATAATATGCACATGTTTTATTTGGGGTTGACTTATTGAGATGGATTTTCAGGGGTTACAGCAGGGATATGAGTGACATAGCTATAACCTTTTAATATTTGGTACATCTGGTCAATAGGTTCAGCAATGGCAGTATATTGTTTGGGTGGCTTGCGGTCAAAATTGGGTCAAGGTCTTGGAAAATTTTGGCGAGTAGTGGGTGACTGGAAGTGAGAGGTTTGAGAGTTGTATGTATGGTAAACGGTGGCTGGTTAGGAATATTTGGGAGACGTGGGTTGATAAGCAGGTAGGGGTAACGGTTGATATGTTGGCGAAGGTGTTGGCTGATATATAGGTGGGGGTGCTTGGTATGTGAGTGGGGAANCGCTCATAATCCCTTCTTCAATTCTCTCACCTAGCTTGATGATGTTATAGAATGTGTGGTTTTCAAGTACCATCAGCCTCTCATAATACTGCGAGTCACGTGCCCGGACGAAGAATATGTTCATTTATTCTTCATCTAGGGCAGTACTGAACTTGGCTGCTTCAGATCTCCAGCGAGTGGCATACTCGTGAAAAGTTTTTGGTGGGCTTCTTCTTGAGGTTCTGGATATAAAATACGTCTGGATCATTATCTGTGTTGAAAGTGAACTGATCCATGAAATCTAAGGCCATGCCTACCCAGTTGGACCACTTCTTAGGGTCTTGGCTGATGTACCAAGACAAATCATCTTCGGTGAGTCTTCTCATGAACAATTTCATGCGATTCTTCTCGTCTCTTCCTACTCTAACCAATTTATCACAATAGGTTCTCAGATGGACTCTGGGATCACCTGTACCGTCGAACATCTCGATCTTAGGAGGTTTGTAACCCTCTGGTAGTTCAACATCAGGCTGTATGCAGAGATCTTCATAGTTAAATCCCTCAACTCTTTTACTTCCTTCGACGCCCTAGACTCGACTAGTCAGTCTCTTGAGTTCTTCGGTTATCTTATTAATGAGAATATCCTTCTCACTGGATTAAGGTGTGTAAGAAATGGGTTGGGTGGAGTGAGGTAGAGTCTCCACGTATATAGGGTTGTTATGATGGCCTAGCACCTGAGAGTAGAGGTGGTCATTTGTGGAGTTTTGTGGTTCACGGATGATCAATGGGGTGTTTCCAGGAGTGTGGCAAGTGTTGCATTGTGGTGGAGTAGTTTGATTTTTTGGTGGAGTTGTACGGTGGTGAGTTGTGGGAGGGTTCTGTTTGATTGGGGTGTTCTGAGGAGGTATAGGGTTTTGGGTGTTCGGATGATTGACATCTGGAACACTAAGTGAGAAGGACAGATTCGCCAAGTTTCGCACATGTTCAAGTTCCCCTTGGAGTTTTAACAACCTTTGATCGACTTCTAACATAGCATCATTCTGAACCTGAGTACCTTGATTGTTAGGAGCTTCTGTTCGTTCAGCTTTCATTGTGTTTTCCTTGATATTGTTCAAATATTCCATTTTGCCTTTGCCTTTGCTTTTGCCTTTAGGTGGACTAGGAGGAGGTAGAGGGCCCCTGGATCTTGTGTGATATGTTGATGATGCCAGAATGCACGAACCAACCTTTGGGGAGGGGAATAAAAGAACGAAAACAAAAGCAAAACAAAAGGTAGCCAAGCCAGTGAGGATCATGAGAAAATATTGCAGTATTTAAACACACATTGCAGGAATATAAAAACGTGTCCTAATTTGGGGAGCCTCGTTGTGCCCGAGGTAGGCCTAGCGACAAGTTTCTTTGGAGAACTTAGATGCCAATAATTGCCTCATTTCATTAATGTAAAAGTAGATGAATCTAAAACGACATTGAATAAGATAAGTTACTAATGACACTATTACATTTTAAAAAGCAAGTAAAGCTAATCTACTTAGTCCCAGAAGGACCTTCCCCAGGCTTGATCTTCTTGGCTCTGTCGATCAGGATCCCCAGGTCATGCATGTCCAACAACAGATATACTCTTCCTAGATGCCCTCCTTCGCTTCCCTCAGCATTCTGGCAGTCGACGACTCTTTTCCTTGTCTTCGCCTCTAGTTCCATCAGACCCTGCTCCAAATATTCCAAACTCTCATTGGATTTGATAGCCCTTTCCTTCCACTCATTGATCAAATCCATATCAGTATGTTGTTTCTCCAGATGCTCGGCTTCGGAATCACGAACCCTTTTGGCAGTTTATTGTATTTCACTTGGGCCTCAGTAACTTCGTCTATGACCCTGTTTCCCCCACCGATTCCCGGCTCAACTATCCCTACTATGATGTCTTCTAACAATGATAGGTAAAGGCGTACATGCCCTGTGTGGTACCTGTCTGGCTAGATAGTTTCCTTTTCTATAATAACCTTTAGATGACACATATGCTGAGCTTCACACCCTTCATGGAAACTCTTGATGATATTGACCCCTTTGGAGATGCTCCAATAACCAAACCTGTAGTAGCAGATTTAAACCCTCAAAGTGTTTGAACCCCTTCTGCCAGCGGTCCAAGGCTCAGTATATGTCTGCTATGATCATAGGGATAATGGTATATGTTTGCCCCTCGATCCCCTCCATTAAGGTTTTGTCTACCATAGCCAGTCTAGTGTGAATCCTGACTCCTTTACTCGGAAATACTATCATACCCAAGAAGAAAACGACACAAAAACCCTACGGTGAATATGACCCAAGGAAGTAATAGAGAATTCATCGTGGAAGATACGATAGGATTTGCTGTGACTGTATCGTTCATAGAGATAGTCAAAAGTTATGTAGGACTCGGTCAGGCACTCTAAATCATTGTTCTTTTTCAAACCCATCATTTTCAGGACCCCCCAGCGGCACGATTTTCCGGCACCAACAAACCTGGACTGCCCCAAGGTAAACCCGTGAAGCCCCCTATCTCCTCCAAGAGGGGGGTCATTTCTATGTTGCAAAAATGGAACACAGACCTTTCTCTGTCCCAGAACATAGTGGCTGCTTTGATCAACATATTTTTCGGTAGGACATCTAGTAAATAGGGGAAGTTTTTTAGGACCCTCTTTACATGGCCTTTGTCACTTGGCGAAAGCTCTTCCCACCAATCCAGCAACAATGTTGGTATACTTTGGACCATGCCGAACCTGGGGACTTCGTGCCTCATTTTCTATAAAATAGATAAAGTTATACCCTCTAAGTTTATGCCGAACTTGGTGGAGGATTGTGGTAATATGGCGAGTAGAAGAATAAATTTGAAGGTAGTTCAGAAAGAATTCGGAGAAATTGGACAGCGTGGTAGTAGGTTGGGTTGGCATGGTAATGTGTATGACGGCTCGTTGGGTGCTCATGACGTGGAGAGTTTATATAGGTGTTTTGTGGTCAGACTCTTGGGTTTTGAAGGCTTTCATAGCTTAGTTGAGTTAGAGGGATTCAGTCCTGTTGGTTTGGTTAACTGCAGTGGGTTTCAGAGGGTTCTTGATGGTCGCTACCATGGTTTGAGATGTATATTACCTACTGGTGTGTGGGGCATGTGGCGTATTGTATTTTTCTCCATAATTAAATCAAATGGAAAGTTCTTAGCTAATTGAGTATATAGTTGCTTGCGACTCAGAGTGGATTTTGAGGTTTTTTGTATCTTTCATATGGTGGCATAATGGGTGCTGCGATGTGCACTGTGTTTTGGCTTATGCACAATCTCAGATGACCAAATAGATGGTATGGCTTCTAGATATTGCTTGGTCCAGCTGTATTTGGACCCCCCCCCTTCGTTATTGTATTCATTGATGACATCTTGGCGGCCGCGTCCCCTCTTCCTCTCCTTTCGGATCGGTCAGGGTTTTTGACGTTATTGGACAACTCATTTCCTTTTGGGATAAAGGATGTGAAGGACTTGAAGAGTCTCCACCTAATCAATTAAGGTGCTTTAGGGCACCTATTAAGGGTCACAATAACAATAATTGAATAACCAGAGATTGGGTAAGGGCTTGAAATTACTCCGAGGGAAGGTGTTAGGCACGCCTCAAAGTCCACAACTGTGGTTCCCAGCCAAACGAACTTTGTGAATTTAAGCAAGTAGCAAATAGGCAGTCAACGTATACACATGGGAACAAGTAATGGTTTTGAAAATATTCGCAGTCTAAGCACACATATGTAGGGGATAGGGAGGTCCTAAGTTGTTTATCCTATAGGATCACATCAATGCAATGCCCAGTAATCACTCCTCGGTGAGGGGATACACGTGGCATTAGCACACCAGTCATCATATCCATATCTACCCTTTAACCCACCCTTTAACGGTTATTAAGCGAGTTTATTTAGCGATCTCTATGCATGTTGTTACCCGTCCCTTCCCTGTAGTCCTGTAGGAATTTAGGACCTCTAGATATAGGTAGTTCTAGACAGACCCCTAAGGTTTTGAAAGGAGAAAATTCTAAGCAATAGGGAAGAACAAATAGGACTAATCAGACTAATGCAGGAAAGCAATTATGAGGCCCAGATTTACCTCCACAAGTAACGCACATAGTCAGCACGTTCAAACACAACAAGAAGCAGTTTTATTAGATAGGATCCCAAATTAAGGACATGCTGAGTGTTGAAGCAGTAAAAATTAAACGCCTTAAGGACATGATATCTAATGCATGTTTGGCATGGTTTGAATGAATATGTTGGTCCTAAGCATGGATTCTAATGCAGATATATGGAATGTAAAGCGTAAGGCATGATTTCTACCCAATAATAGAATATATAACTACCCTTCCCATTTCACTAGCCAACCCCAATATTTGTTTCCAAGATTTAATTACAGACCAATTGAATAAATTACATAAATGTATAAAGGAAAAGAAGAAGTTAAACTATAGGTAGACTGAAGTAGGCCCAAATGTACCAAATTTTCCATAGCCTCATATGCCAAAGTCATAGCCTTTCTCATGTCCGGGTGTGTCAGAGTTCCCTAAGGACCTCAAGGATCCCGGGCAGTTCTCACACCCAGATTTCATAACCAGAAATGAGTAAGTGCAGTGTGGAAGTGTCAGCTCCAGTGCATCAGAGTTCAGAAGGATCTCACAGGAATCCCAAAGCAGTCACACACTGGAGGGGCAGAACTTAAGGACCTAAGAGTAGAGTGAGAGTGCTTGATATAGTTTTTGAAAATGCTTTGGTATAAAACAGTATTGAAAAGACTCAGTGAAGTAAAGAAGTCCTATAAAATAAGAGTCGATTAGTAGTAAAATAATTTGAACAAGAACAATGCAAACACTTGAAGAATCAAACAAATAGTTGAACACTCGAAAGCAAGCAGGTTCAACAGTCTTTCATACAGGGAGATTGGGAATTTGGGACACATAGGACATATACAGTGAACACATAACAAGAAGAAGCACAGAAGTTCTGTAGGGGGTTAATGGGATTAAGGGATACCTAATAGTACAAACACAGTCTAGGATTGTGGATTTCAGAACAGACAAGTGGGACATAGTTACATTAAATAGAATTAAGCATAGAATCAGAAAAATTAGGGTAACAAATTTGCTTTGCAATGAAAGGTTCATACTAGAAACCAGACAAACATAAACAGAGCAGAGTCAGGTTGGACATGCTATAAGAAGTAAACAAGTTCATAAACATGCTGATCCTAAGTTGAATTAGGACAAAACTAATATGGTAAGTGAAAACATGCTAACTACATATTGAAAAGCTTCAGAATATCAGACATAGAACAATAATCAGTAAATTACAGTAGTAAGAAAACACACTGAGGTTGGAACTTGGATTTAAATCAGAACATACCAGTTAAGTAGAGTAGATACTAAGCGTAGAGCAGTAGTGTGCAATAACTAGACTTGGCTTACAATCGGCTAGTTCTGTAATAATAGCAAGTAACAAGAGAGAGAGCATAAAAGCTTTAAGTGTGAGAGAGAGTTGTGAACTAATGTCCGTGTCCTTTTTTTTAATGAGAGTAGAAGAGAGCAATATATATAGTAGTTTGAAATCTAGGTAAATATGGTAACAGTCAAAATTGTTCATTAATTGAAGAACTCAGAATCAATTAGAGTAAAATCAATGCAAGTACTCCCTCAATTAAGGGAGTTAACTTCAAACGGTAAAAGACATGTAACAAAAATAAGGAAAGAGATCATATATGGCTGAAATATAGCTAAGAAAATAATTCAAACACATTACAGGTATAGAGTAAGCGATTAAGGCTAGGTACAGAAGGTTCCAATTAAGCAAATAACATAAGAATCAATTAGCAGTATAGTCAACCACATAATAAGGTAAGAAAATAATTTAGAAGTCAGAATCAGTAAAGGGCATCAACCAGAGGAAATCAGTAAAGGGTATCAATTACGGGAAATTAGGGATTTAAACAAAATAACATTAATTAAAGGAAATTACTACAAATTTCTAGAATAAACATAGTATAGGCAGGGAGAAGCAAAATCAGGAACCCTAATGAGCGTAACGAGGTAGAAATCACAGAAATTCAGAACATATTCTGAGAAACAGACATGCATACAAATCAAACGAACAAATCAGCGTAGACAGACTCAGAACCCACAGCTAAGCCAAGAAATTAGGGGTTTTAGCACGGTTAATCAGGTTAAAGGGAAAACCTAAATAAACCGTTTGAAAATAGTAAATATTATAGAACAACACTTAAAATCAGAGGAAAAGTCATTTTGAAAAAAAAGGGGATAAGAAACCTTAGTTATGGAGACGAAGAGACGTTTTGAAAAGAGAAGAAAGATTGTCATGCAAAACAGTAAAATAACTCAGAATACTTTTAGATATATTGCAAATCTAACGATTCAAGATATAGAAATTGGGTTTCGGTGAAGAACGACCCAGAGGTAGAGAGATCCTGGCTTATAAACGATAGGTTTAGCCGGAACATAAAAGATCTTACTCAATCGAGCCATGGCGGCTTGAGAATGGTAAGCACGGAATCAGGGGAGGGAAGTGAACGGCCACTGGTCCCTTGAGGACCTCGAGACAGCAAGAAACATGGCATGGGAGGAGCCATAGAGGCTACGGGTGGTAGAGAACCACCATTGTTACTGACGAGCCAGCAGCCGACGAGGGGAAGCTAGGGTTAGGGCAGAGGAAGCTTGAGAGAGAATGAGAGGGTGTGACGGTAGAGCGAATGAGAGAATGAGGGTAGGTCGTTTAGGTTAATTAAGGTAATGGTGAATCTGGGTCGTTGATCAAAATTGATCAATGGCCAAGATTTAAACAGATACTAGGTCGGGTAATTTAGGAATTGGGCTTGGGTATTGGGCTGGTTTAGTTAAGGAATTTTGGCTGGTTTAAATAGGTTATAATTGAAATGAAATGGGGCTATTTGTTAAATACCCGAATGAAATTAGTCGAAATAATTTATAACATAACTGCTAATTAAAAAAGAATTCTATGCATGGAAATAATTTTTTTTAAAAATGATTACTTGGTATTTAAAAAATATAAAGGGCTAATTTCTAGTAGAAAATAGTACAAAATTATATGCATGGGCTATATTGCAAAGTTATTGCAAGTATAGCCAAAAGGTGCCAATTTGGCTATTTATGGCGTAGTTGGTCTTAATAGGACCATAAATTGTAAATTAAATCAATAAATGCTTTTGAAATTATTTGGGATGCAATTTTGTAATTATTTCTTGGAAATAAAATGCTGGACAATTTTATAAAAATGCAGAAAATTTATGGAAAAACACCAATTGCTATTAGCATGATTTTGAAGGTATATATATGCAATTTTTAAAAATATTTTTGAAAAAATAGGGTATCAACACTGGCGTACTCTCATAGCCAGGTGGAGCATACTCAACATATTCGAGGATGGTATTACAGAGATTGAGAGAGGAGAAGCTTTATGCAAAGTTCTCCAAGTGTGATCCTTATGTTGTTTTGTAGCATGTTCTCTTTATATGTTGTAATTTGAGTTTAGATCACCTGTGGAAGTTGGCATGACTATTATAATGGTGAATGCGGGATTTGCAGATGATTTGAGATATTGGATGGGTTGTGTTATATGAGCTTATAAGGGATTTAGCTGAATCTCACTGTGGTATTGTGGCGGTGATAGTGTATGGGCATTGAGAGTTATTGTTTGTCTTGATCTATGAATTCGAGCCAAGTGGAGGAGTCTGCCAATGATAAGTTAGTTTCATGATTAGGTGTTTTGTTTGTTTCAGTTCAAGGTATTCTGGTGAATCAGTTATGACCTGCAGAGGTGGAGTCTGAGAATGACTCGAGTAATGGAAATTTTGGGTACATGTTGTATTATAGTCTATGGAAAATGGGTTCTATTGAATGATTAAGTTGTATTTGTAAAAGGTGTAGTGTATGTGGAGTAGGAACTTGCTTGGTTGCTTAGGGGTGTGGGTTACTCCCTTGAGTGTTGGTGTGTTGATGAGGGCACATATCGTTCGGTCTGTTTGATTAGTTTAATTGAAATTTGCATAGAGTGTATGACTCTCGATAATGATTATGATGGATTCAAGGTTTGTGTATAACAATTGGGAATCTTCAATATGTGTATTTGGCTAGAAACTGAGATTTACATTGGAAGGTATCAAGATTTGTGGTATTTCCATATCGTTGTGGATTCAACATTTTGGTATCATGAAAGGGGAAGAATATTTTAAATTCATAGAAAGTCTCTTTAGTGTAAGTCTTTGAGATGTGGTACTTTGGTGTGCTTAAGAGCTATTCAGCGGCTTATGGGCCTTAGGGCGATGTGTTTTTATGTTAGGGTCTCGCGTAGTTATTTCTGGTTGAGGATTTTGGTACTATGGCAAGGAGAAGAACCAATTTGAAGGTAATTCATAAGGAACTCGTAGAAATAGGATAGCTTGGTAGTAGATTGGATCGGCATGGTAATGAGCAAGATCGATTCTTTGGGTTCTTATGATGTGGTAAGGTTCTACGTGACGGTCTGCATAGCTTAATTGAGTTGGAGGGATTCAGTCCTGACGGGTTAGATCAGTACGATGGGTTTCAGAGGGTTCTTGATGGTCTCTACCATAAGTTGATATGTATATTTCCTACTGGTGCATGGTGCATGTGGCGTATTGTAATTTTCTCCGGAATAAAATCAAATGGAAAGTTCTTAGCTAATTGAGTATTTAGTTGCTTGCGACTCAGAATGGATCTTGAGGTTTGTCGTATCTTTCATATGGTGGCATAATGGGTGCGATGTGTGGTATAGATTGAGATTGCAGGTGCAATGTCACGATGTGGTTTGAAAGGGGAGTTCTAAATTCTTAGGTAGCATGGATGGTATCAGATAATCAGATAGATGATGTTACTTCTAGATATGGCTCGATGAAGGTGTAAGTTTCAGAAGATGNCGAAGGTGTAAGTTTCAGAATATGCACTGTGTCTTGATTTATGGAGGCTTCATTGGTGTGGCAGCACTTTCTATGTTGGTTAGCTGTGGGGATTCAAATTTGGCCTTATAACACATACAAATTGTAGGGGTATTCCTCGTGGGTGATCGCGTATTGGAGAAGTATTAGACATTCAGGCGACGGAGTTGAGATCAGGTATGGTGATTATTGTGCTCTAAGTGTTTGGAGAATGGAAACTCGAACGAGTAGATGATTTCATAATTGAGGGTTCTAGAGACGTAGCCAAGGTTAGTCATAGGATAGTGTGTATTGTGACTCATTCATGGTGAACCTTCGGAGGGTTATTTTTCTATTGTGCATGACCGGATTGATTTGGGGTTCATTAGTAGGCCCAAAAGGGATAGGTTTTTTGAACCGAGTCAGATTGATTGGCTCCGTAGTGCTATATTGAGAGGCATGCCAATTAGTGGTGGTTGGGCTTATCTGTGTTCTGGGATGATTTATGAGATACTCTTCCCTGCTACGAGGAGATGTGATTCGTTGTTTTTAGGCACACATGGTGCGATTCTATTGTGGTCTTATAGCGGCATTTGAGTGAGATAAGTCATTGCGTATTGCACTGAGGCGTATTGGTTATGTTCTTTCGGGTTTCATGTGGAATTATATCATCTGATTTTCCGTGGTTATGGTAATGCGCTTTGAGTACTTAACCTCGAATTTTGTGTGGTTATTGATTTTGAGCAAGGCGGAGCGAGATATAATATGCATCAACATTTTGATGGGGTTTCACATTACAACAAGGTATGTTGAGATATGATCCTTATGTGTTGATTCGTGAGTTTGGGTTATGTGTTGTGTGAGGAGTTCTTAGCATTGCGTTGTGGTGATACACATTGATCTTGCGGGACAGTTCCCTTGTTTGATGTCATTTAGCATGCTTGAGTCCATTTGGGATGTTGCATATTTGTGCACGGACTGCACGGGTTGGGGCTTTCATATGTATTGATACGTCACGTCACTAGAGTGGTTATGGTAGATGAGATGAGGTCATCAAACCTCGAATGGGTGCTACCGGGTCTGGTTGCAGTATATTTGGGAGGATATTGATGCTTATATGCTTAGAAATTTCTACTATATTTCCTGTCGAAGAGAGGGAGTTCCATCACTTGTTGATCCGATGAATGGTTATGGGATTCTGCATGTTTCTTTCATCATTGGCAGTATATGAAGGTGTTAGAATGGGTCTCTATTTGATAATAGGTTTATTACCGACATTAGGTTACTTGACCAGCTGGTGTGATTAGAAATTATCGCTATGGGTGTTTGAATTATGTGGGATATCATGTGATTTCTACTTGAGTTATGGCTATGGCTGGATACAGTTTGCTCAGACTTATATAGCGTGTGGATGCGTGATTCTGATCTTATAGAAAAGTTCGAATATGGAAATTGGATTCTAAGGCTTATGGGTGAGGTCGGATGAAGCAATTTCAGATGTGTTGTGTTATAGGATCTATACAGGACAGGGTGACATGGGATCACCCCCGGGTATCTACGTGGTAAGGTTATTCAGCGATTTGATGGCTTTTGGAACAACTTTTGGCACGTTTGAGGACGAACGTGTGTTTAAGTGGGGGAGGATGTAACAAGCCGGTCGGTCGTTCCGAGAGTTATAGCCCCGTTTCCCCCATTTCTGCTTCATTATTTGTTGTTCAGCTCTATTATGTTGTGTCAGTCGGCTGGCTAGGGTTCGGAGTGATTTTTGGAAAGGAATGAGACACTTAGTCTCTTAAGTTGGTTATTTAGTTGGAAAATTCAACCGAAAGTTGGCTTATGGGTAAATGATCTCATAATTGGGGTTTATGGTCTGAATAGCTTCGTTAGGTGATTTGGACCTAGAAGTGGGTTAGAAATGTTACTCGGAGCCTCGTGGTAGAATTAAGCTTGAATTGGCGAAATTGGAAATTTGGCGATTTCTGGTCGGAAGTAGAAAATTAGATATAGGGGTCGGAATGGAATTTCGGAAGTTGGAATAGGTTCGTAGTGTCATTTGTGATGTGTGTGAAAAATTTCAGGTAATTCAGACATGGTTTGGTTGGTTTCGGCATCGTTGGCGAATTTTTGAAGTTTAGAAATCCTTAGGCTTGAATTCGGGGTTAATTCGGTGTTTTGATGTTGTTTTAGGTGTTCGGAAGGTTCGGATAAGTTCGTGTGATGATATGTAAGGTGTTGGTATATTTGGCTGAGGCCCCGG
>ML376745.1:734-17636 GCA_005239525.1 Nicotiana knightiana
TAAGTGAGTTATTTAAGCTCCACGTCTTTTTTCCTTTGAATCAAAAGTCAAGAAAAATCAAGTAGAGCACTAAGTTCAATTATTTTTTTTGTGTTTGTAGCCAAAAAGTATTTAGTTTGTCGGAATCAAAGTAAATAAGATAACCTTTGGGAATAATTCCTTCCTACAAGGTTAGAAAGGAGACTTACCTCGCTCCGAAGTTCCATAACCGGCATTCCACACCCTTCCGATGACTCTAATCAATGCACAACGCTCCAAAACTAGCCAATAATTATTCAAACCCATTAATATATACCCAATTACTCAATATAAGCTGATTTATAAAAATTCCTAACCCCGAACGAAAAGTCGATAGAATCACCCTCGGACCCACGTGCCTGGATTCCGAAATTTTCCGAAGATAAACTTTATCCATAGGTTCACTAACTCAAATATATAATTTACCCTCAATTTCATGCCTAAATTCGTGGCCAAAATCTAAAAATATAAATTTTCTAGGTTTTCTACCAAAACCCCAAGTTTCCACAAATTTCCATGTTAAAAATCTATACATAATCAATGTATTTAACTCAAGGTGGGTGGGGATAGATTACCTTTCCATATATGATGAAACCCCCTCTTCAAACCCTCCAATAATCGCCCAAGCCAAGAGAAAATGAAAGAAAGTGGCCAAATCCCGCTTTTAAAATAACACACTGCCCAGAATCGACCTCCGCACCTACGGTCTAACCGCCGCCACCTGCAGCCTCGCAGGTGCGGCCCAAACCTCGCACCTGCGCACTCCCCTTGCCCGGCACGGATCCGCACCTGCGCCTCCTTTTCCGCATCTGCGCCTTCGCAGGTGCGGACACACATTCGCACCTGCGATCCCAAGATTTTCTTCACCCACCGCACCTGCGACCACTGGGTTCGCACTCGCGAACTCGCACCTGTGGCCCCTTTTGCGCAGGTGCAATCGCACCAGATAACAACTGCCTCATCTCTCATCTCTCCTCCCAAGTCCCAACTTGATCCGTTAACCACCCGAAATGCACCCTGAACCCCCAGGACCCCGTCCAATCACACCAACCACTTCCAAAACATAATGCGGACCCGCTCAAGGCCTCAAACCACATCAAACAATGTTGAAATCACGAATCACACCCCAATTCAAACTTGAAGAACTTTAGAACTTTGTACTTCTTCTTTCGATGCCGAAACCTATCAAATCACGTCCAATTGACCTCAAATTTTGCACACAAGTCATATTCTACATTACGGACCTACTCCAACTTCCGGAATCATAATCCGACCCTGATATCAAAAGTCCACTTCCGGTCAAACTGCTCAAAAACCTTCAAATTACTAATTTTATCCAAAGGACTCCAAAATGACACACGAACTTTCAAATCCACTTCCGATCGCACTACCAATACTAGAATCACCATACGGAGCTATCCCCAGACTCAGAATCCCAAACGAACTCGCTAACACTGAAATGCACTTCAAACCAAATTTAAGAAATTCTTCCAAAAATCCTAACTTCCACAATAGGCGCCGAAACGCTCCCACGTCATCCAAAACCCGAACCGGACATACGCCCAAGTCCAAAATTTTCACGACCCCAAATCTAATCTAGTCGTGATGGCGTCTATCGTGGAACTAGGCCAGCCAAAACTACACTCGAATCATAATAAGCTTCCGTTTACATCTTTACTATACTGATTACCCATAAAGGTTTCCTTTAAACATTTATAAAACGTTAAAGCTATACTGAATATTAAATACAACCCCCCGAGAACCCGGAGTCACTGGTTATGAGCATCTACATAAAATATACAACTCAAAAGAAAATAAATTATATAATAGTAAGCAGGAGAGAGACCAGGACTGCGGACGCATGCAACTACCTCGCAAACCTCCGAGAATCTATGGAACAGATAGATAGCTCACCCTGCCCTAACACCTGGATTTGCACACAAGATGCAGGGAGTAATGTGAGTACACCAACTCAGTAGTAATGATAATAAATCAGGTCTGAGCAGCAAGAAACACATAAAATCAATTCATCAATTCACAATAAGCACAGACTTTCTTTCCAACAATGTATACGTTAAATCATCACGCTTCAAAAGCCAATTTCAGTAAAAATCATTTGGAAATATACTTGCCAATAGTTTCAACATAACTTTCAAGAAGTTTAGTGTAAAAATGGGGAACATCATAAAGAGGCCCCTCGGGCAAAAACATGTATCATAATCAACCCCTCGGACATGCCTCACAGTCACTCATAATCAGCCCCTCGGGCATACCTCACAATCACTCATGCCTCCCAATTGCTCGTCACTCGGCACTCGGTGCGCTCACTGGGGGTGTGTGCAGACTCCGGAGGGGCTCCTTCAGCCCAAGCGCTAATATCAAGCCACCTCGTGGCGTATCATATCCTCACAAATCAGGCCCTCGGCCTCACTCAATCAGAACCTCTCAAAAGCCCCTCGGGCGAATCAGTAAAACAGGGTACTCGACCCAAAACATCATTTTTAAATCTCAAAGTAGTGTAAATCAAGCTGAGTTTCGAAAATAGTAAGCACAATGTGACTGAGTGAAATCATCCATAAATATCAAGGAAAACAGCAGTAAAAAACCCCCCAAGGGGTCTAAACAATTCGGCACGAGGTCCCAAACATGGCTTATAGCCCAAATATTTCAGAAATCTTTAGAACACAGTTTAACATATAATTTAGAGTAAAATATGCAACTCAATAGTTTCTGCGGAGAGGACCAAGTCCAATCCAAAAATCAGTGCGCACCACATACTCGTCTTCCGACATGTGCGCCATTCTAAAATCAGTGAGAAATATGAAGTTCGGGTTTCATACCCTTAGGACAAGATTTATAACCATTACCTACCTCTACCGAGCCACAATACTAGTCTGTTATGCTCTTGCCCCTCGAATTGGCTCCCGATTGCTCCGAATCTACCCAAATCCATTTTAACATCATTAATATATACTAAAGGAACACAACCCAATCGAAAACTATCAAATTATACAAGAATCTCGAAATTCGGCCAAACCCGAGCCCTGGGCCCACGCCTCAGAATCCGATAAAATTTACATCACAAGAACCCTTATCCTCCCACAAGACCGTACATGCCAAGAACATCAAAATCGGACCACAATTGCCCACTAAAATTGCCAAAAGAAATTCCCAAATCTTTCCTCCCATTTTCCAAACTTTTTCTTACTTTAATCCTTCAAATACAAGCCTAATCCTAACAAAATAACATAGAAAC
The DNA here is from genome assembly GCA_005239525.1 of Nicotiana knightiana. NCBI lineage: Eukaryota > Viridiplantae > Streptophyta > Magnoliopsida > Solanales > Solanaceae > Nicotiana > Nicotiana knightiana. The sequence goes on from ML376745.1 coordinate 4,009, forward strand.
GACTCTAATAACCCGGGAACTTACCTCCACTGAAGACCCACGAATTCTCTCTTCAAATTGCCTTCAAATAAGCTCCAACCGCATATAACAATGGTGAAATGAATAAAATTTCACGGAGGCCTCTTTTATACTGTTCTGCCCAGCAATTCCGCACCTGCGGACCTTTAATCGCACTTGCGGTCCCAGGTGCGCACCTGCGAAAACCCACTAACGGACCAATTTTCGCACCTGCGACCCGACCATCCCTTCGCACCTGCGGACTCCTCCTGCCTAGACTCCCTTCGCACCTGCGCATGGACTTTCGCACCTGCGGCATTGCACCTGCGGCTACTAATCCGCAGGTGCGGCCAACACTAGAAACTTACACCAGCAGCCATTTGCTGCAAATTTCCAAGTTCAAAACTCCACCAACCATCCGAAATCAATCCCGAGCCCCTCGGGGCCCCTAAAAAACATACCAACCCACCCCATAGAATTATTCAAACTTAGTCGAGCCTTCAAAACACCAAAAACAACATGAAAACACCAAAATTACATCAAATTCAAGCCTATGAACTTTGAAACTTCTAAATTTCGCCAACAACACTGAAACCAACCAAAACACCTCCGATTAACCTGAAATTTTGCACACATATCCAAATGACATTACGGACCTGTTCAACTTCCAAAATTCCATTCCGACCCCGATAGCCTATTTTCCACTGCCGACCGGAAATCGCCAAAAACTAACTTTCACCAATTCAAGCCTAATTCTACACCAGACATCAAAACTCCATCCCGAACATACTCCTAAGTCCCAAATCACCTAACAAAACCATCTGATCCATAAAATTTGCATTCCGAGGTCGTTCACCAATAAGTCAGCTCTCAGTTGACTTTCTCAACTATAAGGCTACCTTGACAGACTAAATGCCTCAATTCTCACCATGACCACTCTGAACCCAAACCAACCGACCCAACACACATAAATGAAGCTGAACCACATAAAATGAAGCAGAAACAGGGGAAACGGGGCTAAACTCTCGGAACGACTGGCCGGGTTGTTACAAAAATTATCATACGAACCTGTCGGAACCTTCAAATCCCGATTCCGAGGTCATTTTACTTAAAATCCAGATCTTGACCGATTCTTTCAACTTAAAGCTTCCAAACGAGAATTCTCTTTACAAATCAACTCCAAAACTCCCGAAATTCAAATTTCGACCATGCGAACAAGTCATAATACATGAAGTGAAGATGCTCATGGCCTCCAACTGCTGAACGACGCGCTAGAGCTCAAAACGACCGGTCGGGTCGTTACATCAGTGCTAGTATTGGTGTTACCATCAAGTTCAGAATCCTTCACGGTATATTGTGATGTTTCCCGTGTTGGGTTGGGAGCGGTATTGATGCGAGAAGGAAGGGTGATAGCATATGCGTCTCGACAGTTAAATCTTCATGAGAAGAATTATCCTATCCATGACTTAGAATTGGAAGCCATTGTTCATGCATTGAAAATATGGAGGCACTATATTTATGGCGTGCCATGTGAGGTTTATACGGATCATCGTAGCCTCCAATACTTGTTCAAGCAAAAGGATCTTAATTTGAGATAGAGGAGATGGTTAGAGTTATTAAAGGATTATGACGTCACTATATTTCATCTTCTGGGAAAGGCCAATGTGGTGGCCGATGCATTGAGTAGGAAGGCAGTGAGTATAGGAAGCCTTGCATGTATTTCAGTTGGTGAGAGACCGTTAGCTTCAAATATTCAGACGTTGGCTAATCAGTTCGTGTTGTTGGATATTTTGCCTAGCCATATTCTAGCTGGTACAGTTGCTCGGTCTTCTTTATTCGAGCGTATCAGAGATCGGCAGGATGATGACCCGCACTTGATGGTCCTTAGGGACATTGTTCGGCACGATGGTTCCAAGAAGGTTATAGTTGGAGATGATGGTGTTTTGAGGATGCAAGTTCGCATATGTGTGCCTAATGTTGATGGCCTTCACGAGTTGATTCTTGAAGAAGCTCACAGTTCTAAGTATTCTATTCACCCGGGTGCTGCCAAGATGTACCAGGACCTGCGACAGAACTAATGGTGGTGAAGGATGAAAAAGGATATTGCTGCTTATGTGGCTCGTTGTTTGAACTGCCAACAGGTGAAATATGAGCATTAGAGACCCGGTGGTTTACTTCTGCAGATAGAGATTCCTGAGTGGAAGTAAGAGCGTATCACTATGGACTTCGTTGTTGGACTCCCACGGACTCAGAGGAAGTTCGACGCCGTTTGGGTTATTGTGGATATGTTGACTAAATTGGCACATTTCATTCCAGTGGCAAGTACTAACACTTCGGAGCGGTTGGCAGATATATATGTTCGAGAGATTGTTCGCCTTCACGGTGTGCCCGTGTCTATCATATCTGATCGAGGCACGTAATTTACCTAGAATTTTTGGAGGGCAGTTCAGCGAGAGTTGGGTACCCAAGTTGAGTTGAGCACAATATTTCATCCTCAGACGGACGGGCAGTCCGAGCGTACTATTCAGATTCTAGAGGATAAGCTCCGCACTTGTGTTATTGACTTTGGAGGTTCTTGGGATCAATTCTTGCCGTTAGCGGAGTTTGCCTACAATAATAGTTATCAGCTGAGCATTCATATGTCTCCCTATGAGGAATTATATGGTAGACGGTGTGGATCGCCAGTTGGTGGTTTGAGCTGGGAGAGGCTCGGTTATTGGGTACAGACTTAGTTCAAGAGGCCTTAGATAGGGTCAAGATTATACAGAATCGACTTCGTGAAGCTCAGTCTAGGAAAAAGTGTTACGCCGATCGTAAGGTTCGGGATTTGGAATTCATGGTTGGAGAGAGAGTATTACTTCGGGTATCGCCCATGAAAGGTGTCAAGAGATTTGGAAAGAAGGGCAAGTTGGGCCCTATGTATATCGGACCATTTGAGATTCTTGATAGAGTGGGGAGGTAGCTTATAGACTTGCGTTACCTCCAGGGTTATCCTCGGTTCATCCGGTATTTCATGTATCCATACTCCAGAAATATCATGGTGACCCATCCCACGTGTTAGATTTCGGCTCTGTCCAATTGGACAAAGATTTGACTTATGAGGAGGAGCCGGTATCCATTCTAGACCGGAAGGTTCGTCAGTTGAGATCAAAGAGTTACCCTTCAGTTCGAGTTCAGTGGAAAGGTCAGCCTGTTGAGGCTGCTACTTGGGAGTCCGAGTCGAACACGCAGAGTAGATATCCCCACTTGTTTTCCAGTTCAGCTAATTTTATATGTCCGTTCGAGGACGAACATTTGTTTTAGAGGTGGAGATTGTGATGATCCAAAGGGTCATCTTATAAATTAAGACTCCATTCCAGGCTCATTAGCCTTAAAAATATTATTTTTAATTACCTCGATTTGCATGCGCAGTCGGGGCGTGAAACGGGAAGCTTTTATGTGAAAATATGAGAAATTGTAATTTTTGGAATTTAAAATTTGGTTTTAGTTGACTTTGTTCAACATTTTGAGTAAAAGGACCCGGATCTGTGTTTCAACAATTCTGGGAGGTCCACAATAAAATATGGCACTTGGGTGTATGCCCAGAATTGAATTCCGAGGTCCCCAGCTTTAGAAATCAATTTTTAAAGAAAATTGTTTTGTTGGATTTTCAATGAAATAAAGAAATGAAATAATGTTTGAAGCCGTTGGTATCGGGCCCATATTTTGGTTCTAGAGCTCGATACAGGTTTTTTATGATATTAAAGTCCTATCCGTGAAATTTGGTAAGAATCAGAGTTGATTTGACGTGATTCGGACGTCCGATTGAGAAATAGTGAAAGTTAAGTGTTCTTGAGAAAAATGACGAGTTTTGAGGTTAAATTCATAGTTTTAGATGTTATTTTCATGATTTGATCGCACGAGCAAGTCCATATGATGTTTTTAGACTTGCGTGCATGTTTGGTTTAGAGCCCAGAGGGCTCGGGTGAGTTTTGGGTAGGCTATGGGATGTTTTAAACTTGGAATTTTCTTTTGTCATAACTATATCTGGTGCACTGACGAATTGTCCTTCGCGTTCAGGAAGCTTTTCTCGCGAACACGGAGAGTAAAAATGTCTGAGGGAGAAATCCTTCTTCGCGAATGCGAGGAGTTAGACACGAACACGAAGCACTGGGGGTAGTACCCTTCGCGAACGCGCCCACCCCACTGCGAACACGTTGTACAAATGGACTTGGGGGGGGAGCCTGCTTGTTCTATGCGAACGCGTCAATGGGGTCGCGAACGCGATGGCCTGTGGAGTTTAAGCTCCGTGAACGCGATCCATCGAATGCGAACGCGAAGGCCATTTGGGCCTGACCCTACGCGAACGCGATGAAGGCATGTCCAGTCATATAAAAATAGTTTTAAAGCTCGGGAAGAACCTATTTTTCACCTATTTTCGAACTACAAAGACCTAGAGGTGATTTTCTTCATACAAATTCATCCCCAAGTTGTTGGTAAACAATCCTAAACTCGTCTCTTTCAATTACCCAATATTTTTCATCACTTTTCAATCCAAAATCAAGAATTTAGATGGTATAAATTGAGGGTTTGGGTAGAATTAGGGAATTTTTTAAAAATGGGATTTGACCTCGAATTTGGGGTCGGATTCGAAACTAATTGCATATTCGGGCTCGGGGGTGAATGGGTAAACAGAATTTGATCCGAACCCCGAGTTTGGACCAAGCGGGCCCGGGGCCGGATTTTAACTTTTTTGGAAAAACTTAGGAAAACAATAATTTTTCAGTAAAGTTAGTTACTTTAGCATAAATTAATGATATTAAACTAATTATGATTAGATTCGAGCGGGTTAGAGGCAAATTCGAAAGGAAAAGTGGTAATTGAGCAGTGAGTGGCCTGCGAATTTGAGGTAAATGCTTAGTTTAACCTTGACTTAAGGGAATATGAATCCCCCTTAAATGCTATGTGAATTTACATGTGTGTGGTGTATAAGTGAGATGACGAGTATCTGTGCACCACTAAATTATTGTTGAACATGGTCCCTTCCCTTGTTTCCAAATATTTGCTTCCGGGCTTAATTGTTTCATGATCGTTGATGTTTATATGGCTATTTGGATTCGTTAGCTTATTGTTAAGTATTGGTTCAAGTATGTTGGACGTATTGGTTGTGCTCTTAGTTTTGTTATGTTACATAAGGATTGAGCTGGATGTCAGTGTTACGATATGTATATAAATTCCGGTTGGTTTCGTTGTGAAATGATAATTGATTAAGTTTATGGGTTTAACAACTTCTGTTTACAATTGTTGTTACAAAAATGTTGTGAAAGGCTTGGCCTGAATTGTGAAAATTTTCATAAATAAACTGATATGGTATGTCTGGTGGGAGCGGGTTGCACGCTGCAACAAGGAGTGATAAGGGTGGACAAGTGGGATCGGGCTGCATGGCGCAACAGTAGAAATAAAGGTGATATATATATATGGAGGAACAATAAGGGTGGACAGGTGGGATCGGGTTTCATGCCGCAACAAGGAGCAATAAGGGAGAATATTCATATTTTACTGTTTATAAACTAAAGGCAGGAATACTCATTGTTTTATTATCATTATTTCATATTCTGCTCTTACTGTTATTTAAAGTGAAACTTGTTCTGTTTACAATTGTTGAGACGTAAATATTGTGAAAAGCTTTGACTTAAATTGTGAAAATCCCTTTTTATAAATAAAGTGATGTGATTGTCTGGTGGGAGCGGGTTGCACGCCGCAACAAGGAGTGATAAGGGTGGACATGTGAGATCGAGTTGCACGCCACAACATGAGAAATAAGGGTGATATATATATAGGGAGGAGCAATAAGGATGAACATGTGGAAGCGGGTTGCGCGCCGCAACAAAGAGCGATAAAGGAGAATATTTATGTTTTACTGATTTTCAAAAATAAGGATATGAAAAAAAAACTCCGGTTTTATTAAAAAGATTTTCATACTCTGATTTTTACTGTGATTTAAATTGAAACTTGGAAAGTTTGAGGAGTTGATTATAGCTGATATCTGAAAAGAGTTACCCGAGTTGTTTTTATTTACTGTTGCAAGTTACTGGTTATTTAGTTTATTAATATTATTTCCATCTTGCTTTATTATATATTGTTCACATGTTATATTGTTAATGCCCGCCGTAGCCTCGTCACTATTTCGTCGAGGTTAGGCTCGGCACTTACTCAGTACATGGGGTCGGTTGTACTAATACTACACTCTGCACTCTTTTGTACAGATTCAGGTACCGGTCAGAGTTAGGTGAAAGTAGTAGCTGACATTATTCGCACGGAAACGTGAGGTAGATCTGCTAGCGTCCGCAGATTCCTGGAGTCTTCTCTACACTATTTAGTTGTTGTTTTATTTCATTCAAAACAGAGATATTTTTCTTTCAGCAAATACTTGTAGCATTCATTAATAGTTCGTGAATTGTGACACCAGACCCTGGGTAGTTATACATTTAGTATTAGTTCATGGTTCGTTTCATTTTATCTAATATTATTCATGAAGTCATTTATTGGAAATCATTAGATTTATTTGTTTTATTTTTAAGATTTTCTATTGTGTCAAGTAAACTTTTAAAGGAAATGGTTAGTAAACTTTTAACATCGGCTTGCCTAGCAAGTATTGTGTTAGGGGCCATCACTATCCCGTTGGTTGGGAATTTGGATCATGACAAATACACATGCCTTTATTCTCTTAATCGATTTGCTAATGTGTCCCCAGAGGTGCAACTAAGTAATGGTTTAATTCTATTTGGGGAACAAGATCTAAATTGAAATGATATTTAAAGGTTGCTTGCTCTGTATATATTGTAGAGGCTACACTCCATGTTGCAAATGTTTTCAATAGCATGAAATTTGAGTAGTGTTAGATATTTCTTTTTTTCATTTTCTTTGTTACTTCTTCAAAAACAATAAATGGGAGGAAAGGGTTTAACTTGTCCTGATTGTAATTTCACTCTTATGGCTTCCAATCTCTACCAATAATTCTTGTCTCTCTTCCATTCACAGGCAACTTGCGCTCTTCCCTCCCTCCCCACCCCCCCTCCCCTCCAACTCACCCCCACCNGACGTGGGAACATAATGCTTGAAAGACGAAATATCTACTTAACGAGCGTTTGCTTGATAATAACACCCTTATTCATATCTTTCGAAACTGAATTCAAACTAACACAAGAAAATACCGCAATCCATCTACACAATCAAGTCACAAGATTAAAACCAGCAATTGTTTGAACTGTGAGAACCAAAACAATTTCAAAACTGAAGGTGGAGCAAATAATATTTCTAGCCCTATTATATATTCTTGTATCTCTTATGGTCTTGTAAACAATCAAATTTCATTATGGCAGTAATATCTAACTCAGGGGCGGCTCAATAAGTTTGGAGGCCTAAAACCGGATTTTAATGAGAGGCCTTATTAAAAAAATATTTATTTTTATTTGAAGTCTATATTTTTAACATTTTGAGAGGTAAATGTTGTAAATATTTTTTTATAATGAATTTCTTCTAGTAATTTTCTAATTGATAGTCAATCCATTTATCAACATCAGTTCATTGGCTAGGTCATGAAGAATTTATTCTTTGAAAAATTCAGTTGAATTGGTCCCTTGTACTATTAGATCTCTTAAATATGTACTAATATTCATTTATTCGTAAAATCATATATGTTTCAAATAATGTAATTATCTTTTAGTTGACATATTTAAATTACAATAAATATTTAAAAGGGAACAAATACTTCTGAGGTAAAAATACCACAAAAACAAACTCTAGAGCAAAACCAGAAAATTCAAAGTAATAAAATATGATTCAAGAAGTTTATTGCAAATGATATATTACATGTTCTCATGGGAAAGGTATAAAAGGATGCTGATTATTTAGAAAAATCAAGAAAGAGCTTGTAAAATTTACTACTCCCTCGTTCACTTTTACTTGTTCAGTATTCTGAAACTAAATTTTCACTTTTGCTTGTCACTTTTAACATATCAAGAGAAAATAAATTTTTTTCCCTATTACACCCACAATCTTAATTACTCATTTCAAATCATTTTCTCTAATCCAATAAAAATATGCATCAATTAATATGGGTATTATGGTAAATTATGCACTTTATTTATTATTTCTTAAAGGGTGTGCAAAGTCCATAGTAGACAAGTAAAAGTGAACAGAGGGAGTACATATTTTCTGTTGAACGAAAGTAAAGCGAGATACTCATGCAAATACATTCCTCAATTTATTCACACCTAAATGGTTTAGCGGGGAGATACATTACCAGTTTTTTGTTGAAACGATATAATCAATCACAAATTAAAATGTTACTTTTTTTTTTTATTTAAGGGTTCTTTACACGAGTATCTAGCCATATACATAGCTTATATGACTATACATGATTATACACATATTAAATATAAATTATACATATATTATATTTACACCAGCTATTTTTAGTTTAAGCGATTAAGTGACCGGCTAATCGGGTTAATTCTTCTTTATTTAATAAAGAATTGTACCTTTTTACTTAAAATACTTAATACAAATTTAACTAAAGTCTACTATAGGTAAAATTTGGGGCCCCCAAATAGGTGAGGCCTAAAACAAATGCTTTAGTTGCTTCATCCATCAGCCGCCCCTGATCTAACTTCGAACTTTCTATGCACTCCTCGTGAAAGAAATAAAAATAAAACTTATAATGATAGACTTAGTTATGTTGAAAAAACTTTTGCACTTGGTTCGCTTGTTGTATATCAGAACGTCAGCTCTCCCTTTTGATTTTCAAGAGTAATTCAAGGCTACACAATTTGATAGATAGTGTTAGTCAATTTGTATTGCTGTAATAACTAACTAAACCATTAAACTTTTTGAAATATAAACAGAAATAGAAAGTTAGTAGTACTGGTTTAACGAAATAAATTCTGGAAAATAGTATAGGAATAAATCGAGCCCATTGAATGCACAATGTGTCCTTAAAGAAATTATTCCCCTCGAGTACCCGAGGTGTTGGGATATTATCCCCCAGGATAGAAATATTTAACTCACCAGCGTGTTGGTACCAAAAATGCCGATGTAACAACGAACCACTTGAAGGCTGTAAAATACACTGAAAAAATATTGTGCAGAAGAAGAAGAAGACAATCAAAAAATTTAGTAAGTAAAAATTCTGGGATTCAAATCATATTTATAGACCACTTTGCACTGATTCTGAAAAGGTTTGTAACCTTTCAAAACAGCTATAATTGTTGGAACAAGTGGGAATATTGCGGAAAAATTAAAAATCGGATTTAAAATAATCCGGGAAAGAAAAACGGACCGGATCGGATCGCGGGTCATGGGTTATTCCTGATTGAATTTTCGTTAATTATTAAATTAATTAATTAAATAATTTGAAAGGAATTTTGTCCAAAAAGATTAATCAATCAATCGATCTTTGACCAAATCTGAATCCGAATCCGAATCTGAAGTCGAAGCCGAAGCTGAGCCGAGCGAGCGACGACGACGACAGTGCAAGGCTTTCCTTCTTCTCAACTCTTTAAGAGCTAGAAGAAGAGCAATTGAATATATACCCATCAAAATTCTTTTCTTCCTCCAATATGAGACAATGTCCCTTTACCAAGGAATGAAACTCAAATATTTTATTTTCCTTCCATTTCCCATTCACCCTCTTTAAGTTACACCAAGCTTAAAACCCAATAATCCCCCACATGAATGGGAAATGACTATAAAATAAAGGAATGCACGAACGCGCGTGTGTTTTACATGCAAGAATTAATTGTATCTGGATAAGTAGGTTTCCCTTTGAACTTTTCGTAATGAACTTATATCGGATATACTCGGTCAATCGGTAGATTTGATATCTTTTAAGTGTCGAGCTTTGTTGTATACCTAGACAACATAAGTCACACAATCAATCCTTAACTATCTATGGCTCTCACGGTTGTGTTTGTTTCAGCCATGAACACCGCCTGGTTTCATGAGTGCTTAGAGAATGGGCATTTACTTTCATTCCCTTTGAAGCGACTTACACTTCACACTCACATAGGTGATTAACCTAAACGTGTAATCCTAAAGACACACTATCTGGTCATATCCTGCCAGACTTAGAAAATTATTAAAAAGCTTTAAGCTTTATTGACTCATCAAAAAGCCTTAATGCTTTACCTCGATTTTTGAACATTGTCTTCATCACGAGAATGGGTTGAGTTATTTGACAATGTTGAACCATCATTCATAACTTTGTTTGGTCTCTTTGAACCTAGTTCTTGGGATCTCCAGTCTGCTAGGTAGAGTTACCGTCATGATGACTTGTCCTAGACCTTAACCCCATTCCTTTTGATGATCTTTCAACTGCCTCTCTAGATAGGCCTTTTGTAAGTGGAGACCCGACACGTTATCTTTTGACTTTACGTAATCAATTGTGATAACACCAATAGAGATGAGTTGTCTAACGGTATTGTGTCTCAGTCGTATATGACGAGATTTTTCGTTATACATAACGCTCCCTGCCCTACCTATTGTTCCTTGACTATCACAATGTATACAAATAGGTGCCAAAGGTTTGGGCAAAAATGGAATATCTTCCAAGAAATTTCGGATCCATTCAGATTCTTCACCGGCCTTATCTAAAGCTATGAATTCAGATTCCATTGTAGAACGGGCGATGCACGTTTGTTTGGATGATTTCCAAGACACTGCTCCACCCCAATTGTAAAAATATATCCACTCGTGAATTTAACTTCAGATGAACCGGTGATCGAATTTGCATCACTATATCCCTCGATCATGGAGGGATATTTATTATAATACAAAGCATAGTTTTGGGTATGTTTCAGATACCCCAAAACTCGTTTCATTGCCCTCCAATGTATTTGATTGGGACTAATTGTAAATCGGCTCAGTTTTCTAATAGAACATGCTATATCTGGTCGCGTACAATTCATTATATACATCAAACTTCCTAATACTCTTGCATAGTCCAGTTGTGAGTCACTTTCACCTTCATTCTTTTGAAGTGTATAACTCACGTCAATTGGAGTCTTTGCAATTTTGAAATCCAAAAACTTGAACTTGTCAAGTACCTTTTCAATGTAGTGAGGCTGTGATAATGCTAGACCTTGTGGAGTCTTGTGAATTCTGATTCATAAGATCACATCAGCAACTCCTAAGTCTTTCATATCGAATTTGCTAGCCAATATGCGCTTTGTAGCATTTATATCTGCCATACTTTTGCTCATTATCAACATGTCATCAACATATAAACAACAATGACTTCATGACCTGGAGAGTTTTTAATGTAAACACATTTGTCGCACTCGTTGATTTTAAACCAACTTGCCAACATTGTTTGGTCAAACTTGGCATGCCATTATTTGGGTGCTTGTTTAAGTCTATAAAGAGACTTAACAAGTTTTCACACTTTATTTTCTTTACTAGGAATCACAAAACCCTTAGTTTGTTCCATGTAAATATCTTCCTCAAATTTTCCATTTAAGAAAGCTATTTTAACATCCATTTGATGGATTTCAAGACCATACACGACCGCTAGTGCTAATAACACCGTAATAGATGTTATCCTCGTTACTGGCGAGTAAGTGTCAAAGTAATCAAGGCCTTCCTTTTCTCTATAACCGTTGACAACAAGTCTTGCCTTATATTTGTCAATAGTGCCATCAACTTTCATTTTCCGTTTAAAGATCCATTTCGAACCTAAAGTCTTATTTCCCGGAGGAAGATCAACCAATTCCCATGTATGGTTATCCAAAATTGATTGAATCTCCCTATTGACTGCCTCTTTCCAAAATGCTGAATTAGAAGACGACATAACTGCTTTAAAAGTTTGAGGATCATTTTCAAGCAAGAATGTCACAAAATCTGGTCCAAAGGAAGTAGATGTTCTTTGACGTTTGCTACGCCTTGGATCTTCTACACTTGGAGTATTTTCCTTTGGTTCTTCCTGAGGTCATTTAGGTATTTCACTTAACGACTCACATTCAGTTTTATACGGATAGATGCTTTCAAAGAATTCAGCATTATCTGATTCCATTATCGTATTAACATGAATCTCGGGATTATCGAATTTATGAACCAAAAACCAACATGCTTTACTGTTTGTAGAATATCCAATGAAAATGCAATCTACTATTTTTGGTATGATTTTAGCCCTTTTAGGTAAATGAACTTGTACCTTTGCTAGACACCCCCACACTTTGAAATATTTCAAGTTGGATTTTCTTCCTTTCCATTTTTCATCTGGAATATATTGCGTTTTGATGTGGGGTACTCTGTTGAGTATTCGGTTAGCTGTAAGGATAGCTTCCCCCCACAAACTCTGAGGTAATCCGGAACTTATTAATAAAGGATTCATCATTTCCTTTAATGTATGATTTTTCCTTTTCGTAATTCCGTTGGATTGAGGTGTGTAAGGTGAAGTAGTTTGATAGATAATTCCATATTCCGAACATATTTCTGCAAACGGAGATTCATATTCTCCACCTCTATCACTTCTAATAATTTTGGTCTTTTTATTCAATTGATTCTCCACTTCATTCTTGTATTGATTAAGTGCTTCAATTGCTTCATCCTTACTATTAAGCAAATAAACATAACAATATCGAGTGCAATCGTCAATAAAAGTAATAAAATACTTTTTCCCACCTCGAGATGGTGTCGACTTCATATCGCAAATGTCAGTATGAATTAAGTCTAAAGGATTTGAATTCTTTTCAACAGACTTATAAGGATGTTTTACAAACTTAGATTCAACACATATTTGACATTTCGATTTATTACACTCGAATTTAGGCAATACTTCTAAATTAATTAACTTCCGCAAGGTTTTATAATTGACATGTCCTAAACGAATATGCCCTAAATAAATTGACTACAATAAATAAGAAGAAGCTGAAATTTTATTCATACTGTCAACAACCATTACATTGAGTTTGAAAAGGCCCTCCGTGAGGTAGCCTTTTGATGCGAGGCTAGAATTCATAGTTTAACATGTTATATGCCTTACAATTTATGCGCATTAATGATAAAAATACAATTTTTATGTGCTTAATAGAGTCTATTTCATGTGTAGGTGAATTGGAGATGGAAACCGAGCTAAATGGATGCAAATACATCGAAAATACGCTCAAGAGGCGAGGAGGAGTGCACCGGGCTATAGCTGGGCGCCAGAGCCCAAACGCCTGGCCATGCCTGGCGTTAGCCAGGCGTTAGAGTCCAAACGCTAGCCCTAGCCTGGCGTTAGCCAGGCGTTGGAGTCTAAACGCCAGCCCTAGCCTGGCGTTATCCAGGCGTTAAGGCCCAAACGCCAGGCCCCTGTTTCGGTCAATTCCGAGTTTTGACAAGTTTAAGTGTTTTTCGGTTGGAATAGAAGTCTCCTACATGTTTAGGGTTTGTCCTAAACATATAAATAGACCCCTAAAACACAACTTAACGAGGATTGCAAGGCAGACAAAGGATTCGAAGTAAAGAAACCATTGGAGTGAAAAAACATTGATTTCTACATCTTTTATTCATTACTTTGTTGTTCAATTATGCAATTTATTTTGAGTTTGATTCTTATGAACATGTCTAGATAACTTCTTTAATCTAGGGTTTTGGTAGAACCCGTTGGGGAT
>ML376747.1:4877-15825 GCA_005239525.1 Nicotiana knightiana
TCAATTTCTCCTTTTGTTATAACCGTAGAGTTATCAAACCCTGATATGGTTCGTGCCCTTGGGATTACTTGATTCCCTAATAGCATTTCTTCCACGACTCTTAGCAAAATGATATTGACTGAACTACCTGGATCAATCAACACTATTTTTACGTTAGTGTCATGAATAAGTAAAGATATTATACCAGAGCACCGTTGTGAGGAAGCATTAATCCGTCGATATCTGCATCATCGAAGGTTATATCGTCTGCTTCAAGATTTTCACAAACCCATTTTCCGTGTGTAATTGTGAACTTCGTGGTCGTTTTGCAAACCACTCCATTTACTTCTTCACCTCTGTGTATCATGTTGACGGTTCGTTTTGGAGATGAAGGTTTTGGGGGCTCCTGCCTGTTCTTCATGTATGCCTGTTTACCTTTTTCACTGAACAATTCTATCAAATAGTCCAGTTTCAATAATTGTTCTACCTCACCTTGCACAAATCTGCAATCTGCAGTTATGTGTCCATGATCATTATGGAATTCACACCAGAGATCTAGGTTCCTCTTATTCGGATTCGACCTCATCTCTTTGGGCCATCGAATCTTATCACCCAATTTTCTTAACACTGAAATTAGTTCGGAGGTACTTACATTAAAGGTATGATCACCAATTCGCGCATTACCTCTAGGTCATTAATCTTGATCCCTTCTAGATCTAGATGAGGACGAGCCCGCATCACTGCTTGGTGGTCCATAATCTGACCTGGTGTTTTCGAACCTGGGACGAGTTTCACGTCCCGATGGTCCCAAGTAAGGATCGTACCTGTTTTTACCAGATCTCATATCTGATTCTGAACGTCTGGATCTGGTATAATCTTCCTCTTTCAGACGAGCAATGGTATCTTCTTCTATTCGAAGTTTGGTACTATACCTGTTATAAACATCGTTCCATGTTGTAGTTGGGAATTCTCTCAAGCTTTCCTTGAGTTTTCTCGTGGCTTCTGAGCTTTTTTCATTTAGATTACTTGTGAATGCCATGGCTGCCCAATTATCAGGCACCCTTGGTAGTTGCATTCTTTCTCGTTGAAACCTGTCTACAAATTCACGAAGTGGTTCTGTGTCTCCTTGTTTTATTTTAAAGATGTCCTCCATCCTTTTCTCGACTTTTTGTGCACCGGAGTGTGCCTTTATGAAAGAATCTGCAAGATCCGCAAAAGAATCAATAGAGTTTTCAGGGAGAAGATAATAGCAGGTTAGCGCCCCTTTGGTGAGTGTTTCTCCAAATTGTTTAACTAGGACCGACTCAATTTCTTGTTTTGTTAAGTCGTTTCCCTTCACTCCAGTGGTAAAAGCACTTACATGGTCGCGTGGGTCGGTTGTCCTATCATATTTAGGTACGTCAGGCATTTTAAACTTCTTTGGAATAGGTACGGGTGCTGCGCGCTTGGTTTCCAAGGTTGCTGAGAATATCTATCAACGTCAATGCCTTTGATAACATGTGGTACTCCAAGAATTTGTTCGATTCGATCATTTTGTTCCTTCACCTGTTTCTGCAAAGTTAGTAATAAAGTCTGTAATTCAGAGTTATTAGACATACCTGGTCTCGCTTCGAGAGATTCATTAGGAGTATCTCCCCTTCCTGAGTTTGCCAACCCAGATTGAGGATTTTCCATGGTGATGGTATTATTGGGGGATGGTGTCGGTGGTGCAGATAACGCTGGTGGTAATCCCCTCACCAATTATTGCAAAGCTTGGCTCACATACTCTGCAATCATTTTCTTTACCCGATCTTGTTCCAATGTTTGATCATTATTATCATTGTTGTTATTGGATCTTTCTAGGGATTGTTCCCTTGAACCACGTGGGGTTCCTGAAGGCGATGGAACTGGGGTTCCACTCCTNAAACCAATTTGTTTAACCAAAGAATTGGATTCTTTGCCCAAAGCTATTTTATGAATAACACGGGTTTCTTATAACCAAAGAAAAAGATTTTAATTGTAGGCAAACTTGTAAGTGGAAAGCAGTAAGATGCACAAAAAGTAAGTATATTGCAATAGTAGTTCGAATGTTTTTTCTTCCCCCTTACAGGTTATATTTTTCTCCTTTATATAGAGAATTTCCTAACATAACGTCTACCTTTTTTTGGTCATTGAGCATTAATGACTAATAATGACTCTAATGTAACATTACAGTGGATCAACCGTAACTGTTGAGTGAATGTTGTGTAACGTGTGGATCTATAATTTGAAGATCTCTGAAACTGCCCTTTATTCTGTCCAAATACATTTTTGACCGTGTCTCTTCATCTTCTCAATCAGGTTGAGACTTCCGTAGCTAATTAACCATGGATGTGATTTGTCGTGCCTCTTTTCCTCGTACCTCTTCTTAGAGTCCTGTCCAGCTGTCGTGTCTTCGTTGCTCCACGTAGACTACTGAGTCATCAAGACTTATTACACGTGTGAAGCTCTTTTTTTCACCAATACAGTTATAAGATGAGGGTCGACCTTATACTACTCTATATGGTGGGCTTCGATGTGATATTGGGCATGGATTGGCTTTTCCCTATCATGTTATTATGGATTATCTCACCACGACTGTGATACTAGTCATGCCAAGGTTACATCGATTGGAGTGGAGATGGACTCCTAGTCATTCCAGTAGCAGTGTCATTTTATATGTGAAGGCTCGACGTATGGTCGAGAAGGTGTGTCTGCCGTATTTGGCCTATATCTGTGATCCTAGCGCGGAGGTTCCTTCCATGGGTTTGGTCATTGTTGTGCTTGAGTTTCCAGAGGTGTTTCTTACAGATTTTCCTAGGATGCCACCCGATGGAGATATCGACTTCTACATTAAATTTATTTCGGGCACTCCGCCCATTTCTATCCCACCGTACCACATGGCCCCGGTTGAGTTGAGAGAATTGAAGGAGCGGTTACATGATTTCCTTGATAAGGGATTCATTAGACCGAGTGTCTTGCCTTAGGGTGCATCGGTGTTTTTTGTAAAGAAGAAGGATAAAACGATGGGGATGTGTTTACAGGCGTCTAAACAAAGTCACTATCAAGAGCAAGTATCCGTTGCCGAGGATTGATGACTTATTCGACCAACTTCAGGGTGCCAAGGTGTTTTCAAAAATTGATATGAGATCTTGCTACCATTGGTTGAAGATTAGGTCATCAGATGTTCTTATGATAACTTTTCATACTCGGTATGGTCTCTACGAGTTCTTAGTGATGTCATTTAGCATGAATAATGTCCCAGTAGCCTTTATGGGTTTGATGAACCGGGTGTTCAAGACCTATATGGATATTTTTGTGATTGTCTTCATTGACGATATCTCGGTTTACTCCCGCAGTCGAGAGGAGTATGAGTAGTATCTGCAGATCGTACTTCAAACTCTAAGGGATCGTCAATTATATGCCAAATTTTGAAAGTCAGAGTTCTGGTTGGTCTCGGTTGCCTTTTTGTGTCCATGTTTTATCTTCTGAAGGAATTAAGGTGGATCCTAAAATGATTGAGGTAGTTCAAAACTAGACTAGACCTACTTCAGCTATAGAGATTCGAAGCTTCTTTGGTTTGGAGGGTTACTATCGTCGGTTCATGGAGGGGTTTTAATCTATCTCAGCTTCATTGACCAAGTTGACCCAGAAAGCTGCTCTTTTCAGATGGTCCGACGAGTGTGAGTTAAGCTTTCAGAAGCTCAAGACTGCATTGACTACAACCCCAGTATTGATGTTGCCTACAAGTTTGGGATCTTACCTAGTGTATTGTGATGCATCGCGTATTGCACATGGGACGGTATTGTTGGAGGACAGTAGGGTGATTACCTACGGGTCTCGGTATCTGAAGGTTTATGAGAAGAATTACCCAGAGCATGACTTAGAGTTGACAGTCATTGTTCATGCGCTGAAGATTTTAGGAGGCACTACCTATACGGCATTCCAAGTGAGGTCTATACCAACCATCAGAGTCTCCGGCACC
Source organism: Nicotiana knightiana (assembly GCA_005239525.1). NCBI lineage: Eukaryota > Viridiplantae > Streptophyta > Magnoliopsida > Solanales > Solanaceae > Nicotiana > Nicotiana knightiana. Next base: position 8,839 of record ML376747.1, read on the forward strand.
AACTTAAGTGGAAATATATTAATTCGTGGTAGCGGAGATGGTTAGAGTTGCTAAAAGACTATGATATAACCATATTATATAATCCAGGGAAGGCCAATGTAGTGGTCGATGCATCGAGTAGGAAGGAGGAAATGCATAGGCAGTTTGGCATCTTTACCGGTAGCAGAGAGGCCACTAACCATGGATGTTCGGGATTTGGCCAATTAGTTTGTGAGATTGGATGTTTTGGAGTCTAGCTGGATACTAGCTTGTATAGTAGCACAATCTTCATTGTTGGAGCGTATCAAGGCTCGCCAGGTTGATAACCCTCAGTTGTTGGTGTTGAAGGATACAGTGTAGTGGGGTGGGCTGCCAAGGAGGTTGTGATTGGTGATAATGGTATTATGCAACTTTAGAGCCGGATTTTTGTTCCAAATGTTGATAGGTTGAGGGAGTTGAACCATGAGGAGGCGCACAGTTCGCATTTTACCATTCACCCAGGTGTCACGAAGATGTACCATGACTTGAAAAAACACTATTTGTGGAAGAGAAATTATTGTTTATGTCTCTCGATTTTTGAATTGACAACAGGTGACGTATGAGCTTCAGAAACCGGGTGGGTTGACTCATAGATTGGAGATGCCAGAGTGGAAGTGGGAGCGCATCACTAGGGATTTTTAGTACGCTTGCCACGGACATTGAAGAAATATGATGCATTCTGGGTTATTATGGACCGACTGACTAAATCCGCACACTTCATTCCAGTGGCAACTTTTTATTCTTTAGAGTCGTTAGCTTAGATTTAAACCTGGGAGATCATCCGCCTGCACAGCGTGCCTTTTTCCATCATTTGTGACCGAGTCATGCAATTCACATCATATTTTTGGAGAGTCGTGCAGCGTGAGTTGGGCACACGCGTCGAGCTGAGCATAACATTTCATCAACATACGGACGAATAGTCCGAGCGTACTTTTCTGATCATGGAGGAAATGCTACATGCCTATGTTCTTGATTTTGGAGATTCACGGGACCAGTTCTTACCTCTAGCGGAATTCGCCTACAATAATAGCTATTTGTTGATCATCTAGATAGCTCTGTACAAGGCCTTGTATGGGACGTGATGTCGTTCGCTGATTGGTTGGTTTGAGCCTGGAGAGGCTAGATTGTTGGGCACTGATTTAGTCCGTGACTCTATGGAGAAGGTTATGGTGATTCATAAGAAACTTCGTACAACTTAGTCTAGGCAGAAGAGTTATGTGGACCGGAAGGTTCGAGATGTAGCTTACATGGTGGGTGAGAAGGTTCTTCTCGGAGTGTCGCCTATGAATGGTGTGATGCAGTTTGGGAAGAAGGTAAAGTTGAGCTTGAGGTTTATTTACTCGTTTGAGATATTAGAGAGAGTTAGGATGTTGTTTATAGGCTTGCATTTCCTGCTAGCCTAGCAGGGGTACATCCGATATTTCAACTTTTCATGCTTCGGAAGTACCATGAGGACAGATCACGTGTTTTGGACTTCAGCATGGTGCAGCCTGATGAAAATTTATCCCATGAGGAAGAGCCGGTAGCAATTCTAGACCGGCAGGTTCGTAAGTTGAGATCCAAGAGTTTTCTTTTTGTAAAAGTGCAATGGAGAGGTCATCTAATCGAGGAGGATACATGGGAGTCCTAGTCTGATATGCAGAGTAGCTAACCCCACTTTTTCACCAGTTCAGGTACTTTTCTATTTTATGTTCGAGGATGAACGTTTCTTTAAGAGGTGGAGAATGTGACGACCAATAGGTAATTTGGAGCACTAACCTTTATTTCCGTATACCAAAACCTCTATTATCTTCATTTCATGTTTATTGGTTTGCGTGCATGGTCTGTTTCATTATTTGGAAATTTTCCCCCGAAAAATTTGAAGAAAAAGTTATTTTCGGATTAAAATGACATTTGGGTTGACCAAGATCAATATTCTTGGTAAACGACCTCGGATCGCTATCTTAACGATTCCAGTAGGTTCGTATGATGTTTTTGGACTTGTACTCACTTTTGGTTTGGGTCCGGGGTAAACCGAGAACATTTCAGAACGTTATGTGAAAATATTGAAAATGAGTTTAAAAGTTGAAAGTCATGAGTTTTGATGATCGATTTGTGGCATTTGATGTTATTTTGATCACTTGAAGTAGAAATCAAGTTTTTAGGATGTTATTACACTTGTGTGAATGTTTGGTTTGGAACCCAAGGGGCTCGGGTAAGTTTTAGATGGGTTATAGAAGAGTTTGGATGATTTTGAACTGCAGGTGCAAGCATGCAGATATCGCATTTGCGATATCGAGTTTGCATTTGTGGTCTAATGATTGAATTTGCATAATGAGCACTAGGGGCTGGGTATCGCATTTGCGAAGGTCACTTCGCATTTGCGGACTGGGTGTGGTTCGCATTTCCGATCAACCTTTTCTTTTGCGAACACTTGTAGCATTTGTCAGCTTCACATTTCCGAAGCTTGGGAGCGCATTTGCGATTGAGGGATTTCAACATTCGCGAACAAAAATGTCGTATTTGTGATTGTGGTCTGCATTTGCGGACATTACAATTGCGAACACGATACCCGTAGTTGGGTAAAACAAAACTTAGCTCATTTTACACTATTTCTCAACCCCAAACACTCTAGAGGCGATTCTTGAACAATTTGTTCTTTCCAAATTCATTTGTAATAAACTTTAATTCATTTTATATCTATTACACCATTACTTTTCATGAGTTATTAACATCAAATCTAGTATTCCTGTGGTAGAAATTAGGGATTTGGGTTGAATTTCGGGTTTTTGTAAAATTGAGATTTAGACTTGAAATTAAGGTTAGATTTTGGAATAAATCACATAACCGGGCTTGGGGATGAATGGGTAATCAGGTTTTGGTGCGGATCTCGAGTTTTGACCAAGTGGGCCCAGGGACTTTTTTTTACTTTTTCAATTTCATCAAAGATTGAAACTTTTTTATTCGTGGGTAGTTTCTAAATTATTTTAACGTGTTTGAATGATATTTGGTTGGTTTGGAGGCATGTACGAAAGGAAAGTTGTGGTTGAGTGTTGATTTGATTGCGGAAAGAGGTAAGTGTCGTATCTAACTTTGACTTGAGGTAATTAGGACTTGTTGGTCTATTTATTATGTGAATTAGGTGATGAGTGTACATGCGTTGTCACGGATCGTGTTGTGTGCTGCAACAAAGTATGATGTGTTATAACTGTTGATAGTTGTAGTACTTTATTTCTGTATTGCGAAAGAAGTTTCTAGAGATGATGTTATTCCGTGACCCTCTGTTAGATGACCTTCTGGTCCCATTCTTATGAGTTTACTATTTTATCTATATTTCTGTCTTTCCTTTTGTCTTGTCATAGCCTCATCACTACTTTATCGAGGTTAGGATCATACTTACAGAGTATATATGGTCGGTTGTACTCATGATATATTTCTACACTTCTTGTGCAGATTCTAGTTTTGGTATTAGCGGTGCATAGAGGAGACTGCTCATACTCGACTGCTATAGTATTCTATTTATGTATTGTGAAAGGAGGTTTGGAGATGATGTTATTCTGGGGGCCTATGTTAGATGACATTCGGGTCCCATTCTTATGAGTTTGCTGTTTTATCTATATTTTTGTCTTTCCTTTCTTATTATTCGTACATGTTTATTGTGAGTGTCTTATCATAGCCTCGTCACTACTTCGTCGAGGTTAGGCTCGGGACTTACAGAGTACATGGGGCTGGTTTACTCATGCTACACTTATGCTCTTCTTGTGCAAATTCTTGTGTTGGTCCTAGGGGCGCGTAGAGGAGACTACTTGGATTCGATTGCTACAAGAGACTTGAGGTAGAACAGCTCAACATTCATAGTCCCTGAAGTTCCCTTCTATAATGTTATTGTTGTTTATCTAGTTTCAGACAATGTATTTCTTCTTAGACCATATTTGTAGTAATCTAGTTGTTCTTGCACACGTGACTCCAAATTTCTATGATTTGCATAGACGGTGTTACTTATGTCTTTATCATACGTATTTCAGTTTTGAATTATTAATATTTGATTTAAAATTGCTAAAAATGGGTTATTTAAATGGTTGACGTCCACTTTCCTAGAAAGTGAATGTTAGGCCTCATCATGGCCCCGAGGTTGGGATTCCGTGTCGTGACAAATTGTGGAGTCCTAAGACATGATCTCTAAGCGTAGTACAAATAACAAATCAGCATAGAGTAGATCTCATAGGCATAATTCCTAAATGTAATGACTTTAAGAACATTATAGATGGACAATAGTAAAGATAAGCGAGCAAAATTAATACATAAGAAACCCTATAGGCGTGTTAATTAGGTGATATTGTTGGTTCATTAGCCCTTTACACAAATTATACAAGCGGTGTCCTATTCGCGTTAGTTAAAGTCCTAGGCTTGTGGTTTATAAGTGAATCAGGCAAGAGATAAATTTCCTATAGACATGATTTGATAATAACAGGCAGCACCTAGGAAATTAAGCATGATTTGCAATGACAAGTAACAAGAGAGGATATTTGACCCTACATGCTGGTTATCTACCCAAGCATGCACGATTTAAGCTACCCCACGCCCAATCCATTGTTTTCCCCGATTATCTGTCTTTAGAAGTTATTACAAGCCAAATAGAAACAAATACATGCCCAATGTGAATAAAAAATAACCTAGTCGTACTCCTGGGAATTCAAATACTTAGAAGTTCATGCGAATGGCATGCCCAAACTCCAGGTGCAAAAGATCAAGCAGACAGTGTGCTTCAAACCTAATATCAAGCTTGGCCCAATAGATCAAGCCCAAAAATAGAAGCAAACCACATATGTTTACCCATGATAAATAACACCCAAAAATAGCTCCAAGAATGCAATTGAAAGCCATGTGCAGATAGGTCATCTAGACAATTTTAGACTTAATCAAGGAACACATAAAAGATTTTGATCCTAAAGGTTTACAATTAACCAAGAACAAGATACTTTAAATGATATCTTGGGATATGATATCTAAGAGGTGAAAGAGCACATAATCAGGGCATGAACACATTTGAGAGTCCATAAGTTACATAAAAATATCATTAAAGGTTCCTACAGGTATATACAACATTAAGGGGTATATAGAACACATAGATCCAGTAGAACAAACACACATTTGATGGCTTATCAAGTTCATGGAATTAGTTTAGAGTGAAAAAAAATTAGAGATAGTTCTTCTATGATGGTTACGACTTAATCATAAATAATACAACAAGATAGGAATTTATACAAGAAAGTCTAGTGCGAAAGTGTAAATCACACACAAACCCTAATTGAGAGGAAATCAACGTAGATGCACTGGGGTAGGGAAATACCCTCTCTTTTTGGATATGCAGAGCGTGTCCAGAATCATATCAACTTGATTTAGGAGAATCATTTTTTCCATAAATAGGCCAATAATGAAAGTTACCATAACTGAGCAACTGAGGACGAATAGGGCAAGCGAGCTCGCTTATGAATGCACAAAAGGAAAGAATCAGGAGAAAATCTTCATGGTTGACTAAGGTTCAGCATGAGAGATGAGGAGAGAGCTTGAGCGCGGCTATGAGCAGGTGATGAGTGCTAGGGGTTTGAGAGAATCGGGTAGTAAGGGGGTTATATATGGAAATGGGTACGTTATTATGAGTCGTTGATAATTCAAGATAAACGATTAGGATTTGGAGTGTATTGGGTCGGGTATAATGGGTCTAAGACGGGTGTAGGTTTATTGCATCGATTGGTTTGAGCTAGATATGGGTCAAATGGGTGGGCTTAGTGTTTTGGACTTCTTTTGGTCCGAGTTTCACCTCACATTGGGCCACAAATTGTTGACGGCCAATTTTGACCCTCACTTTTAAAATTCATTAATTTATACTTAATAATTTACAATGAATATTTTAAACATATTTTCAATCAATAACACCTATTTTTACAAATTAATTTGGTTTTAGTAATTTTGAAATTGATAATTCAGTTTTATAATTGTAACTATGATTATATCATACCTACTATTTTATAATTATTGAAATAACCTTATATATATTGCATAGGTCTTACAATTAGTTTAATTAGTTATTCTTTGATTCTTAGTTAATTGGTCTATGATTTCACTAATTCTATACTAATATCAATTTGAAAAATAGAGTATTTTATAATTAATTATTTTACAATAATTAATAGTATATATAATAATTATAATTTTATTACATTTTCTTGAAAATAAATTAAGTTAATGTAATTTAATTTTATAAGGGATTAAAAGTGGCTAAAAGTTATAATTGTAATTCTCTAATTAAACACAAAAGGACTATCTTTAAACTCAATTTGGCCCAAATGACAAGCCCAATCCGAAAATACCTAGTCAAAATAACCCTTTCGCACGTCACCCATCCCAATCACTCATAAAAGAAACATATTTAATCCAGACCGCCCATCGGTTTGATCAACGGTCTACGTTTTAACTCCCATTTACTCTTAGTTTCTAAATACCCAGAAGATTTAATCCTCATTGTTGGATCACAAAGATCCAACAAACACTAAAATTCCCAATCAAATTATTGACTCCTTAAAATATCAGGACCGCTGATCTAAAAGATCAACGACCCAGATCAAATCCCTCAAGTTTAACCCTTAGAGACTGCCTAAACTCCCCTAACCCAAAATCATTTTCCCCCAAGCTCGGCCGCCATTCCTCTCTAAACTCTCTCGGCCGCCATTCCTCTCTAAACTCTCTCGGCCTTCCATGATGAATCAATCACAGACATTGCACAAATCTTTTCAAGGTCACAAATATTTACCCATAATCATTCCTTATGCTTCCCTATCCGCGATTCTCGATGTTGCTTTCTATAACGACTCGACCGGTCGTTCCATGAGATTTATCCCATTTTCCCTATTTTTGCATTTGTTATATATCGCTATCTTATTTTTGATGTGTTGGATCAGTTGGTTTGGGTCCGGAGTGGTTATGGTGAGA
>ML376748.1:0-60791 GCA_005239525.1 Nicotiana knightiana
TATATATAACTTTAGAATCGACCTACTTTAGGATTACATTTGTTGCTAAACTAAAACTTAGAGTTTCTATATATGTTGTTTACACCAAAATTATTAAAGCTTGTCTTTGGTTTTTTCATTTATATACCTTTATTACTTAATTGTAATTAATTAATACTTAGTTTCATCACAATCTATCATTTAACCAGAGGATATAAATGTCATTTGGTGTAAACACCCCAAATTATGAGTTTTACCTCTGCAGCCAGTAACGTGACTTATTGGAATTTGTCACATCCTATAGATGTGTGAATTCAAATGCCCTAACAGGGAGCATTCAATTAGTATAGCAATGTAGGAGATATCTACACCTCATTAATTGCTTGAACTGCTTTTCTGTATGTACCACAATGTTTTCGTGTTTGGCATATTTTTTTTTTTTTTTTTTTTTTTTTTTTTTTTTTTTTTTTGAATCGGTGTGACATGCCAAATTCTTCGTATCAGTTCAGCTGCCCCATTTAATTTGGGACTAGCTAATAAGTAAATGTGTCACAGGCTTACAGCTTTATGTTATTTCAAATTTTGTAATTTTAGTTCCATCTTGTACACTTAAAATTTTCCTTGTTCTTCACTGTTTGGATTGAAAGTAGAGGCTAAATTTATCCAAGAAAAGAAAAGAATTGATTAAGTAGTCATAAAACTAGTAGGACCGTCGTCCTGGGTAGAAAAGAAATTAATTAGAATTTGTGAAAATTGAGAGGACAGTGAAAAACTCAAATGCTTTGCTAAGAATAGGAATTGGTCCCTAGTGATTCTGTGAAAAGAAGTTGCAAGTTGCCCACAATAAGTATAAATCTAATATTGGTTGGTTTCATATGCAGAACCGCAAGCAAAAGAGAAGAGTTCCTTAAATGAGTGCCATATCTGAGTTTGTCACGAGCATATAGCTGATAGAAACACACACACACACAGTGTCACAGCTATAGTGCATATTATTTTCCATTCATGAAGGAAGAAAAGAAGGTGCTTTTGGGAGCAGGATGTGCTACCTGGAGCGGGTGTCTGCCTCAAGTTTTTAACTCGAACTATGTATGATTATCATAAAAATTAATACGTATAAATATAATAAGATTACACCAATTCTGAGTCCGTTGTCTTTAAATTTTAAATTCGCCTATGTGTCTAACATGAATTCAACTAAGTTGATAAAGGTGTTTACCCGCAAAACGGCACAGTTGAATTTATACGTGATTTGTAGACAAGTAAATTAATTTGATCCTAAAATAATAGACGAATAAGACAAAAATATAAAATTTAGCCTTGAAATTGAAATGAAAGGCGGATATCTTGATCCCGGGCGCAGAGCTATCAAGGCAGTAAGAATAGTATAAATAAGCAAGAAAGTAAAACGTTATCGAGCTTTTCGATAGAATATAGTGTATGCTTGTCAGAAAATTTGTGTCCCTTACAATGATAATAAAGTTCACTATTTATAGTTACACCTAGGAAATTCCTAGGATCAAGCCCTTCTTCAATGACAATTGTGAGGGCTATTGAAAAATGTGTAACGACAGACAGTGAATGCAATATTCCTTGTAACGAATCGTGTACTTAATGTTGTAGAATATTCCTTATTAAATGCTACCAGGTGGCAGACATTTATCTCAACTTTATGAGTATCATTCTCTCTGGTAACAGACGGGATCATTGCCTCCGAATCCAGCTGCACCTAGGGAATTCCTAGGATCAAACGCTTCTTCAATGACAATTGTGAGGGCCATTGAAAATTGTGTAACGACAGGCAGTGAAAATCGTATTCCTTGTAACGAACCGCGTACTTAATGTTATAGAATATTCCTTATTAAATGCTATCAGGTGGCAGGCGTTTATCTCACCTTTATGGGTTTCATTCTCTCCGGTAACAGACGAGATCGTTGCCTCCGGATCCAGCTACCTTCTATCTTCGGTTCCACGTGACACTCACTCATGCGATCATTTAGGACCCGTTTGACCATAGATTTTGCCAAAATAATTTTGGGTTTTATTTGACAAACACATGTTTGGCCATAGATTTTGCTTACATTTTGACAAAATTCCAAATCCTAAAACCAGCTCAATAGCTGGTTTTGGGACAAAATATCACTATTAGATATTTTAAAAATTGCCCCAAACTTTTATATTTTATAAAAGAGCTCACAATTTATTATTTTGTAATAATGTTGTTTCGTCTTTTTGATCATCTGATAGTGTATCATGTAGTTCATTACAAAAATGATAATTTTGTACCAAATTTATTTATGTTCAAGACTATAGTTTGCGATAATATAATGAATGTTATTGATAATGGTATTGTTAGGTATTTGTGATAGTTTTTAGAACTTGTGGGTATAAATCATGTTTCATGTTTTTTCAAAATAAATTTGGAAAATATATTTTGAAAACTAACGCCCAAACACATTTTCATCTTCAAACCAAATTTCACCCAAATTAAATTTTTTTAAACAAATTTAAGAATCTATGGTCAAACGCTAGTTTAATATAAACACATTTTACCGTGTACAAAAGGGTTTGATTCCCTTTCTGGGGTCTGGCTATGGTTAGTTTTGCATTAAATTTCTGGGCTGTCCTATGCCTATCCATCTCCCCTTCTCTGCCTCTCTCTCTGTGCTTCTTTCATTTACGTGCAGTGAATTTATTTATGTATGAGAGAGATAAAATTAAAGAGAGATTCCCTTTCCCTCTTCTCATTTATGATTCCCCCTTATAATTACTCGGTTGGTAGCACTGCAAGTATCACCATCATGGGCATCCTTTCTTTCTTTTCCTCCGATTATTTTTTGAATTGTTTGTGTTAGTACTATTATGTTGCCTCTTTATGTAGTAAATCAAGCTAATTTTACCCTTTGTACCATTCTATCTTTTAAAGACAGTTATGCCCTTTTTACTACTCTTTTGTTTTTTTTCATTTGAGGGACGGGCTATATTTCTCAACCAATCTCTACATCAATAGGTTTAGGGGTCCATTTATGTCAAACCAGGCTATATCGAATCTCTAGACTACAAGCACTTTAAATTTAGTTGAAACTACGCATTCAACACAGAGTTCCAATGTGAATATAAGCAAAGTCTCTCAAGCCTCATATATCATAAATAAGAAAGAATCAAAGATAGTTATTCTGAAATATTTCAAATTTTACTTCGACAGTTCAACTACCAACCCAATTAGTTTTGTTTTACGCATGAAGTATCCATGCACTTCGTTAAAAGTAAAAAAGTTACGTAGTAATAAATGTACACCGAAATGTAAATGAATGATAGTATAACGTGTATCCACTACTCCTTTTATGGGTTCAACTAGAGATTGGTTGTGTCAAAAGGTTATGAATCAATTTAGGGGATGTTAATGTCTTGATTTAATTTCGAATTAATGTTTGGATAAAAAAAATTGTGGCATCCTCATCCCATTCCGAGGACTCACAAAAATAGCCTAGATGGTGCCACAATCCCCTAGACGTAGAATAATTTGTTTAACTACTTCAACAAATCTGCGAATAAGATAATGTATGTACATCAGTTTTCACAACTCCTTTATAGCAAGAAACGATGGTTTAAAAAACATAAATGATAGTACATATAATCGTTCATAAAGAGTTGAATTACTAACTTGTAAATAAGGAGAAGTGTCAAGAAATATAAATTAAGTTGGAGTAAAGGATATGGACTGTGTTTCTGTAGTGAGAGAGAGAATCGAAGGAGATGGGTAAGAGGCAAGGGGAGTAGGGAGGGAGGGAGGGGGTGGGTAAGGCAGAATAATGGAGTTAAATGCACTGGCCCGTCCTTGTGCTTTGGTAGTCGCGGTTTTAAATGCAGTCTACAGAGAACCATTTAACCATTCTCTACTCTTCTCTTTGTGCCCATCCTTAAATTCCCCCCCAGACATTCCCAACCCTCTCCTCGCTCTTCTCCCACTCCTCTTCTTCATTATTCTTCCACTTTCATCCTCTTTGCTTTTCTGCCTTGTGGTATTGTTCACACCTCTTTAGGGTTTTTGCAACAGAACAATAACAATTACGTCTCAGTCCCAAGTATTCCAAATAAATGAATTCTCTCCGTCCAAAGTTGTCGCTTATTATTAGGGTTAGGTCTCTGGGTTGTCGTTCCACTGTACAACAGTTCATCTCTTTGTTCATCTGCCTTGTAGTTCTGCTTTAGGGTTTTCTACCACAGAAGAGGTGCTTACGTTAATGGCCTCTTTCTGGCAGATAATCACATACTTTTCCTATGAAACAGTAAACTCAGATATTGGCCTGGTTCACTCAGACAACAAGATGAAACTATTTGGATAATGAATGGTGGAGTTTTGGTTTGATTGAGCCGTGCCAATATCTCAGTTTCTCTTTCACCATAGCCATGTCTACCTAATTTAAATTTTCGTCGGAGTAAAATATAGCTTCTGCCTCCGAATGTGTGAAGACAATACCTTCTAGGGTTTGTAAAAGTTCCTTCTTTTTTTTGAGGCTCATGTGTCTCTTTTAATTTTTTTTCACTATCTTTTTTTTTGTTTAAAGTTAATTGAAGCTTTAACTGCTCTTTTTTGGCCTTCATATTAGGTTTAGTTTTTATCCTTTCTTTTCGTGTACTTTCTCCATTCACTTTTACTTGACACGTTTTGACTTTTTACGTTTTTTAAGAAATAATAAATAAAGTGTATGATTTATCATGATACTCATATTAGTTGATGTATATTTTTATTGGATTTAAGAAAATAATTTGAAATGAGTAATAAATATTTTAAGTATAACAAGAAAAAAATTGTATTCTATTGATATGCGCAAAGTGACAATAAAAGTTTATTTTTAGTATACATGTCAAGTAGAGGGAACAGAGGGAGTATGTCTGTCGCTATTTATTTATTTATTTATTTTTTTAAATTTGTATATGAAATATCCAGACTTGCATTGGGCTATAATAAAAAATGAGATCAATAAGTGAATATTGGTATTTATATCGTCCAGTGTTTAAGACCACAAGCTAAGCTAATACAGGATCTCTTTTTATTTCGTTGCCTTTTGTTTTTCCTCTAAACTGATGGATTTGTACCATAGTGTGAGAGTGAAGTACTAGATGATAATTGATAAACTTTTCTAGAGTTATATATAGTGACTACCATACTAATTGGACTTCTGGATTCCGTTCCCTTTTGCTTGCTGAAAATTAAAAGTTAACATGCTGAAAATCATGAAATTATTTCTCAAATCTCATCTAGGAATAAGATAAGAAGGATGAGTTGTATTCAGTTAACTTTTTCATTTATATAGCTAATTGGTATTATTCTATCGGTTTAGGTAGATTCATTACTTTCCTTGGCTTAATATATATGTCTCCTTACTTGTATGAGTATCTTTCTCTAAAAAGGGAAAATCGAAAAAAAAGAAACGAAAATCTATCTATCTTGCTTCCGCTTTTGATTTTCTAATATGAAAAATAAAATAAAATGCTCAAAAGTTTGTGAATATTTTACTAGTTGTCTTATATCATTGCTCAAAAGGTGTAAAAAAATGTTTGAAGAGGAAAATTACGTACTACTTCTCTGTAAATTACATGATTATTCTTTCTCGAGCGTATTTGTTTTTTTTCCATTTATATGGGAATGATTTGGCACAAAAATGGGTCATCATTTAGCCAATTTTAATTTGCGTTTGCTGGTGAGAACTTGCTTATCGAGTTCTTCTATGCATAAAGTATGTGAGATAATGGAAATATAAATACTTAGTTCTTTGTTTGTTTATAGTGTATACAAAGAAATCATGGCTTTGTTTTGTTGCAAGGTGCTTCTCGTCGCATCATCTTTCTGGTCACAATCACAGTCGTTATTCGAGATGACTAAGTTCCTTATCTTTATTCTCATGAAATTCTAGTACATAGTAATAATTATTGGTTTTGTGTGACTTAGCAAATTTAGAGAAGAATGCAATGATCGAGATGCTCTCTTTAGTTTTTTCAGCAGATGGTGATCCGTTGAATACAGAGTTATATAACATGGAGAATATAAAGTTGTTTTCTCATATTGAAACCAATAGAAGATAGAGATAGATAAATAGTGTAAAAGAAAACTGTTCTTTCTTTTCAGCATATTGAATGCATAAATTTAAAAATTTTACGGGAATTCTAAATTATTATTAGTTTTTTTTTCTTCTTTGATTATCATGTTTTATTTGGATCACGTATGAATCAATGATCGTGATCCGTCTTGCCATTTGAAGGACTTATTCAAAACGGGATGGAGTCGAGGCAACTTAATATAAGCTTCAAATGGAGATATCAATAAGCAAGTCAACTAAATAATCTTTTTGAAGTTTTGCTAAAAAATGTATGTAGATGATTAACCTTTACTTTAAAGAAATTGCTGAAGACGATGGTATTGATGTTCATCACGATTCACGGTGGTGATAAGAATAAAAATGACTCAATGGGATACAGACATGAAACATCAAAACCCAACCTTTTTCACACAACTAAAAAGCATTGAAATCTATCTATCTTTTCCTTTGTTTGAAAATGTCGAATGCTCTACAATGAGTATCAGGACATTTAGATAATATGCTTTGATTAAGAATTTTCCAACTAAACTTCTTCCAGTTATAATCTCAGAAGAGGAACAAAAGATAGATTGAGGTATGAGGCTCAGATTTTCGACCATAATTAACTACGGTTGCAAATTTCCTTGCCTTGAGAGTTGAGAAGAAACAGCGCAAAATGGCATCTCTTCGGCATTATTCTTCAAACAGGCGATATAACGTTGCTTCTCTTCGTAGGCTTTTTTTTACGATTTTTTAATAAGTTTTTAATAAAATAATTTAACTTTTTAAATTTGGGCTTCTATTTAAATTTGTCATTTTTGGCCAAACATTAAAAAATTTAGAGAATTTTTCACAAACTACTATTGTTCGGTGGTTATTAGCTAGTTGTAGTTACCATTTACTATATTACTTCCTATAGCTATGTTTTCAGATTTTTTAGAGTGTATTCGATATATTTAAGTTAATGTATTCATGAATACATTAGCATTTCTCGCGTGAAATAGAGAATTACAGCTAGACAAATTATTCTATTCGACTGTATTCACGGCGTGATACAAGGGATTACAGCTAGACAGATTATTGTATTCGACTGTATTCACGATATGTATTAGTGTTGTTTTTAAACGGAAAGTGAATCAATTAACACAAATAGACTCTTACTATAACTCAACAAACTCAATTATAAATCTGAATACATAAATACATCTGAATGCATAAATAATATTAATTAAAAATATATGAATATATTCATGGAATATAGCGAGACATTGAATACAATGAAATATATGGAATACAGCGAAATATATTGAAATACAATGAAAAAAAGACAATGAATACAATGAAATACATAGAATATAGTGAGATACATTGAAATACAATGGAAAAAAAGGTAGCAAACTCTTCAACTTGCTCAGTCCCAAAACATCAAATACAGCGAGATACATTGAAATGCAATGAAAAAAAAAAAGTAACATACTCTTCAAGTTGCTCAGCACCAAAACTCCGTGGTCTTTGTTCAAGAATAACCCTAATGTCGTCTCGTCGATAGCAGATTTCGAACCTCCATTGTCAGCCCCAATTTACCCTATTTCAGATTTCGACACTGATACGAAACAAGTTAAATACTTACCACAACTATTTGTAGCAAAAAAACGATTATTTTCACTGATCGATGGAAGATGATTCAAAATCGTAACAAAGTTTACGGGAGAATCATCAGATGCTCATCAGAAGCAGTGGTATGATATCGATGAGCATTCTGGAATGACTACTAAGATTCAGATGCTCTCAAGTTGTGTTTATCTGTCAATTTGTCTATATGATGTCCTTTGCTTTTTCACCATTGTGTTACCTCATGCTAGACGATGTGTTTTCTGGGGAAGATAATGGCGTATATCAAATTAGAGAGAGAACGTGGAGACAGTAGTTTACATCAAATACGATAATTATGTGAGAGAAAAATCTAAAAAGGAGAGAAAAAAAAATAATTAGCGTATATAGTGGCTTAAGGGTAGGAGTTAACCATAAATAGATATTTTACTATAAACATTAAAAGGTAGCTATAGAATATAACTTTTTAAAATAGTATTTATTTAAAATAAATAAGGTGTTGAGTTTTGCTATAGGAGGTAAAAATTCCAAAAATTTATTTAACCAAAAATATATGTACAATCGCTCGTTCTTTTTGGACTATAAGAACAAGGCCTCTATTTCATATTCTACCTATCTATCCGCTATGGCTAACAAGGAAATCTATCTAAACTATTTAGTATTTTTCTCCATCTACTTTGTTGTTTCGCTCTAATGTGTAGTTGGAGTACAATCTCCTTGGTGTGTTGTTGCTTCTGTTGGAATCTTCGAGCATCGCGTTCCCCCCAAATGTCATAAATTGTTGCAGCAAAGGGCCAACCCAACACACTACAAAAAAATAGCCTATTTGCGGAGGTTATTTTTATGTTTTGCGGCGGTAAACAACCCCAATAATTGATGTTGCCGCGGTCTCCAAAACCCCAATTGTAAGGTTCGCCGCTATCATTTTGTGGCAGTTTTTTACATCCCGCCATAATCATTTAACGGAAGTTATTTGTCAGCGGTTTAACCCCCACAAATCAACATTTTAACCAATTTAGCAACATATAAAAAATATAAAACAGGGGTTGAAACCCCGCTACATAATTTATTTTGCGGCAATTTCAACCTCCGCAATATATTTTAGAAATATAATATATTCTTTTTCGCATCAGCTTTAACCCCTTCAGTTTATTTATTTCGTGACAGTTTTAACCTGCTCTATTTATTAAAGACCTTTTTTTTTGGCAATAGTGGGGCTACCTGTATGTTTGATACAATATTTCAATTATATTAATAAATTTTAAGACGCATTAACATAGTAACGGTACTTATACAATTTTACAAACCTTCTTCGTCCCCTTACCATCCTTCCAAAATTGGGAAGTAAAGACTAAAAGATAACACTATGAAAAGTCAATAATCAGTCATAAATCTTGATCCAGTTTTTAATAGATTTTCCAACATAGGACTACTATGCCAAATTAGTTACACCCCAAGGGCAAGGCAGACAAACAAAACAAGCATAACCACAACAAATATGGTAATTGTAACTTGAACTTCCATTTGGCAAGTCCAAATTAGAAATTCGTTCAAGGGCTTACAAAACTAGCCAACCAACATATCAACTCACATATCATCCTTGAAAATTGAAAAGAACCCATGAGGAGAGTGGTGGACACAGCAGTAAACATTAATGGAGTACTAGATTAGATCTTCAAAGATTGACTAGACAAAAAGGGATCCTCAAATCCTCGATCTCTAATAGACAGATGATTTAGACAAAACATCTAGTTCAATCATTCAATTACAGTATCATACTTAATTATCTAATACATTTGCAAGGAAACCCAATGATTTTCATTAAGATTACTATCACCAGATGATCTTCTTACGCACATAGGTGAAATGGACTCGCTAGCTGCATCACTTGGCTGCAAAGAAACAAAAAGCATTAGTGTTTATTTTTAGTTTTTCAAATTAAAAAATTTCATATAGCTAGATTTTATTTACCGCTGTAGGTGGAGGAGAAACAAAGATCCCAACAAATTGTTTAGGTATTGAATGAAATGAATTGACTGTTGGATCGAGCTTACTGCTACGATACCATGAAGAATTTGAAGAAATCTTAACTTGAGAAATATTCTATATATTTCCTTTTTTGAATCGATGATTTCATCCAGGTACAATGTGCTATATATTTAGAGCAAAAGGAATCTAAGAAAAACTACATGTACACTTGTCTCCTATGCTATTGGTTATTCCATAATAAACTATTATGATAATTACAAATGAATAAAAAATATCTAAACTAAGATTATTTGCTATATACCAGATGGTCTTCTGCTGGGCTGGTCTCCTTCATTACTGGCCTAATTGATAAAAGAGCCCAAGACATAATAAGAGTCCAGAGTAGTGAAAAAAAAAACTAATAGACTTTATAATCCCAGATGTCGTCCAAATCACTTTCAGACAACAACATCAATACCATCGAACCCTATTCACTTCTCTTCGTCTTTATCTTCTTCATCTCTTCTTCTTCGTTCTCAGTCATCTTTCCATGAAAGCTAGAACTAGGAAAGGGTTTCTTCTTCTCAACAACAGGAGATCATCTCCCCGCTCAAATGGAATGTCGTCAGGCTGCGAGCCCATTGGCTATTTAGCATTGTTTAAACGAATTACAAGCTTTTCAGGCAAAATAATTCAATGCATGTGTGATTTAAACTTTTTCTCTGAAAAAAAAAAAAGCTATTAATTAATTGTGGGTATAATTCTGTTTCTTCCTTTGATTCGAGGTTTGGAACAATATATGAATGATATAACTAAATCATATCAAATAGCTGGCAGAACCGCCTGAATATTTATCAAATTTTCAAGTAGTTCATCTCAAAGGCAAGTAACTGAGTGGCATTGTATCAGGTTCCTCCCGCATAGTGCTTGATCATTTATGTTTCTGAATTAAAATTTTGCTTTTTTCAGGAGAATAAAGATTCAAATAACAAAGTAAATTAGAGTTTTAACATTTGAAAACGATTTATCACTAATTGTCTGGTAGATGAATCATAGCCTTAATCATTTAGCAGAATAACATTTTCAGATACATATGACTTAATTTGATCAAAAAAATCGACTACCCATCTAACATTTCTTTTGGTCCTTTTTTCACTAAATAAAACATCATATTTCATATATACTGAAGCTTATTGCTTTTCATTCACGCACACAACGTGAATATTAACCCCCAACAAATAATCCTTAACTGCTTTTAAATTTCAAACTGGACACACAGGAGACCAAGTATATAGACATAGGTGGACTAACTTCAGCCAAGATTCGTGTCAAATTAAGAAGATACACTTTCAGGAGGTGGCGCTTTGATAATCTCTTTTCCCAACAAACCCATTCCAAAAATGTTATCAACTGCTCTCATATGTAAAAAGTTTGGAGTGATCTGAAGGACATGTACAGTCATGTTTGTCTCTTCTCTTTGATATAAAATACACTTAAGTTTATAATTTAGGATGTAGCTCACATTCTAAGCAAAATCTCACATCAGCAGAATACTGAACAAAATGTTATGTATGTATAAAAAAAGTTAAGTCTTAGTCTTTAAAGACGTGTTTTACGATCGTGTGAGCGAGCCCAAAACTAATATTATTATTAGTAGATTGAGTGAATTGTTGAAATTCATACCTATGCTCGTTGAATTGTCACCTAGTGGTCACTAATCTATCCTCTTTAATTAGAACTTTAACGCTTTTCTTTAAAAAAAATTCAAGTTTATATATATATGTGTGTATCAGTAATAACACAATAAATTAATTGAATTACAAATCAGCGAAATTTGAATATATAATCTCCTAGTAGTTGCATGTTATAAGTGATTCCTTGAAAATCGAGAGCAAAATGAATTAATGAAATAATTAAAAGATGTATGTTGGATTGCATGTTAGCGTTGTAAAAGAGGAAGAAGCTGCATCAATTCAATTTCATAGTGAAAAATGGGACAAAATGTGGTGTGGGTGACGGCTAAGGCTGACCATGTGGGTGTAGACGAGTAAAGTAGATAGGCAACGATACGATATCTCCATTTCTTAATCCATTTCCTTTTTCATCTGATCACCTGTTCTCTTTCTAGGTGCAATGGATGTTGGTAAAGATGTTAAGAGTGGCATTAAAATACTCTAATTAGTTAGTTGGAACTTGAAAACCTAAAAATAGAAACTAAATGGCGACATTTTGATGACACCATTCCCATTAAACATGGAAATGAATTTCAGGTCTTAACTAAGGCGCAACAGCACAATATTGATGATGGCTTTTGACTATCCATCTGCCTTTTAATTTGTATTTGATGACTTTGATCTCACCTCTATCTCTTCACCTGGTCATCCGCTTCAATCTGCTTCCAAAATAAAAAATAAAACTAATGGCTTAATAATATTTAATTTTTATATGAATTTTATTAATAAACCATTGTTTTTATATGTGTTTTTAACTCAATTTGTGATCACTTAAACATAGTGTATTACTTCGAAAAAAGACGATGGTAAATCTTTTCTAACCTAATAGTAGTGCTCCACTTGTTGAAGGAAATAATATACTATTTTTTTTCTCTCTCTTTCTTATACAAAATTTAGATGAAGAGAATGATTCACCTAAAATTAATTTGCTTTAGAAGATATTTATGTTTAAGTTCTCGGCAAAACTTGACCAGGGAGTCTAACGAAATCTAAATTGACTTTTTTAGGTTTCCACTTATAAGCATTAGGACCCGACTGAATTTGAATTTATGCGGGGAGAAGTCCTATATTAGGGGTAAAGCGCTCCAGAAAAAATATCTCTATATTTAAGGCTCAAACTCGAAACCTCTAGTTAATGATATAGTAGTACTTATCACTCCACCAAAATCCCCGTCGGTATACAGTACCTCTTAAAACATCATACTAAAGTGATTTTAAGCCATTAGCGAAAGTCATTGACTTTGAAGATGAACAATGTCTCCATCAACTTAATAATTACATGGCACCTCTTAAAAAAACCACAGTAAAGTGATTTTAAGCCATTAGCGAAAGCTTAAATAAAATAAGCGTCAATAATGATGAAAAGATAAATAAGAGCTTATTTTTTTAATCCAACTTTAAACATTATTGGGTTAGTTTATACAAATCTATAGAAACAGTCGAATATGTTGTCAGTAGAACACAGATAATATATTCTACATAGCATTGTATATACAGTCTAGCGGCTTCGTTTTGCCACAACAGTACCATATGGTCCTCGCGCTGATCTCTGAACCAAAGGAAGATGATAATATTATTCTTTTCATTTCTTATATTTATTTTATTAATTAGTCTTCTCATTGTACAAAGTCATACTGGCCATGATATCATGTGAATTCCACCTCATCATTTTTGGATTTGCGCTCAAGAAATGTTTTTTAATTTTTACACCCTTGTTGCTCAAGAATATTTTCACTTGGATGCTTGAATATTCCCATGGGCCATGGTACACACCATTAAGGTACAACAATGAAGAACATCCAATTGTAGCTTGACCATTTATAAATTCATCTCTTTTAGGAAAGTAGTTATGGTCATTATAATTTCTAGATTACATTACAATGATTTATATTTCTTGTAATTTAGAAAATCTTAGTAAGTCAATTGATTGCTTATCTAAAATGCTAAATTATTAGCTTGTTGGTGTGGATTCGATTTTCCACTTTGTATTCCTCCCCCTCCCAACCACACACATAAAAAAAAAATTTAAAAAAAACCTTTGTAATTTAGCTGTAAACTGAAATAATATAAACATTCACTTTTGACAACAACTGTTAGATACAATGTTAAAGTAGCCATATATAATTTATAAACATTTCTCTTTTAGGTAAGTACGTAGTAGAAATAAAATAATAATAATAATTCCTTGATTACATCCATATCCTTTGTAATTTAGTTACCTTATAAAGTGAATAACATGAATTATCCATTTTTGACCACTTCTGTAAGACAAATAACATATTAATGTGTGGAATATATTAGTTAAATAAATTAGAAAAAAAAAACTACGATATCCAATAATCATTAAAATGTTAATATACTAACATATCTTTCTCGGACAGTACGTGAATGCAATATATTTTGTATATCGGGCTACTTTTTTTTTTTAAAGCTACGGAAAAAAAAAGCTAAAAGGCAATATAAAATTTAGAAGGAACAACAGAAAATTCAGTGAACAAAAGATGATAATTTTTAAATTCCATTTATTGGATTCCTCTATTTTGTTCTCTATGTAAAACAAAGTTTTATTTTATAAGTAATAATAAATAAATGACCAATTTCTGTTATCCATAGATATAAAATAATAAAAATGTGTTGGTCTGATCTCATAAAAGGATAAGCTCACCACGAAATGGGGACCCCACTGGAAAAGAATGGGGGGAAGCGATACCTTTCTTTTCCTATATGCCACCTTCGTAAGCACTAATAAAGCCCAGCCCCGCACCCAAAGTATAACTAGAAAAACGGAATCTTCTCCCTTCTCTCTCCTCCATCTTTTCCCTAAAACTATTTGTCGCTCTCCCCTTTCTCGTATTTAGCCATCAAATCAAACTCAAAATCCGTTCCATTTGTTTCATCCTCAATTTATGGAAAGTACTTTCTATAGCTACTCTACTGTTATTTGAACCTTTTAATTCGTTTTAGAGAAGAGGAGTTTTTGCAATTGTGTGTATGCGTTTTTTGTTGTTGTTCTTGTTGAATGGCGATGGACGATAACGAGAGTTGCGGAAGCAGAGCGATGGAGCCGTCGTCGCCGAAACAAAATCGGTTACATACGCAGAAGCTTGAAGTGTTTAACCAAGTGCTTACTCGACTACAGGATTTGAATCTCGAAGAGGTTAAACTCCCTGGCTTTGAAGACCACCTTTGGCTTCACTTCAATCGCCTCCCTGTTCGGTTAACTTCATAAACCCTACCTTTCCTCATTTTTCTGTTACCTTGTGTTTTTTTTTGGGGGCCATTTGTTTATTTTTGTCAAATTTGTACTGGTTTACTCAGTAATTGATCGAAATTTCCGCCTCTAAAAGTTAAGTTTTTTGGTACTGAATTTGGATGCCTGCAGATATGCATCGGATGTGAATGTGGAAAGAGCAGAAGATGTGCTCATGCATAAGAGATTACTGGACCAAGCAGAGGATCCTGCGAATACACCTGCCTTTGATGTCCGCCTCGTGCAGGTTATACAGCCATCTGTTTTTCCTACATTTTTATGCGTGTATGCCCTATCACTATTAATGCTCTTTTTTCTTTGGTTACTCTGAAAACTGAGGCTACGTAGAAATGACATTTGAACTAATTCTCCCTATGTATGACTAGGAGGACTCTCTACTTGATCTTACTTGAATAAGTTGGGGATTTGATTCAACACATAAGGTGTTTCCAAGAAGCACAGGGTCTATTATTTGGAAACTAGTAAATTAGCCAATAATCTCTTCAAAACCATACTTTTTTCTTTTCATCCATCCATCCCAAAACTTCTTTTGCATTATGTCCTAGGAGGAAATGCAAAACTCTCTTGGGAAATAATGTAGTAAGGATAGCAGCTTATTGATATTTCCTAATAAATTATTGAAAGAATATCCTTTGAATTAATTTGAATATGCCGTGGCTCTTGTTTGTGTAGCTCCTATAGTGGGCTTGACGATACATAAGAATCCTATAATTCACTTCATCCTTCTTGAATAATAGGGACATATGTGTGGCTTAATGAGTGTGTTATTTCACAAAAATGTAACATGTATATTTAAAAGCGTGAATTTAAAAAGATATAGGGATAAAGACTTTTGTCTTCGCACATCCTCTTAGACTCTTTTACTTGTTTTGTTTCTCACAGTTAGATATCCGAGTTGAATTGTACATATTTTGATTACACTATCTAGGCCAAGTTCTTATTTGGTTAACCTTTAATATATAAGGCGCTGAGAATTTTCTTCATCTCTTAGCTAAGCTAGTCAATCTATGGCGTTCATTGAGTTAATTCAGCAATATATCATGTAATGCAAAAGTAGTTTTAGGTAGCTCTTATGGAATGGCTTGTATGCTTATCGTCTGAGAATTTTCTAAATTTCTTAGGAAGACAAGTTAAAGCTAGTAGATTGAGCCTCTGAATCTTTGAGGCATCCAATGGGTTGTGTCTCTATATCCATCTGCTTTAAGTGGGTGTGCATTAGATGAAGAGTTATGATTTAGATCAAGAGACTTGAATGACTGTGGAAGTCATGTCGTTTCTAAGCTCTTTTTAACATTAAAGACTGTGAGACAAGTTACAGTAGGACTTTACAAAATCAGGCTTATTACCAAATTCGGGAAGTGCGCTTCTGCCTGTATATGTGATACGAGATAGAGGAAAGACGAGATGTCCAGATATATAAACCAGCAGAAGAGAAAAGGGGGTGATTACCAACTTGAAGATCATTAGCAAGTATTTGATCATAACTGCAACTTTAGAATGCGATGCGTGGCCCAACTCAAGTTATTTTGTAATTTGAAATATTCACATGCAAGTTCTGACTTTAAGTTCATAATGTAGGTTCAGCCCATGTACAATGGAGTTTCAACCAATACGGTTGATGTAAATTCTTCAGTTAAAGATGAAATCCCAAGGTATTCTCTTAGTTTAAGCACTAAAGATACCTATTTTTCAATATCATTTCTTTTGTGTATTATTTTTGCACCTGTGATTTTTCTCTAGTGTGCTCCCTTGAGTAGTTTATTTCTTTTGTGTTGCCGTCTTGTTTTCCCTCTCCAGCATTCATCCTCCTCCAACATTTGGTTCATCACCAAATCTTCAAGCCCTTGAAATTCATGATAATAAAGCTCATGCAAATCATGGAGAAAGTGATATCAATTCTACTTCGCGGTCAACGAGGTAAAATTCTCCATAATGCTTGAGTTGGTAAATGATAAAGAGTCATGATGCTAGTAGTTGGCATTGTAGCTTTTCAATACTGAGTTATTTTGTCTTTGGAAAGGATTTCTTATTGACTTTTCTTTCCTAGCAATATTCTTATGTGCCAATTGATTTTGTGCAGGCCAATGCACGAGATTACTTTTTCAACAGTTGACAAACCAAAAACGCTCACTCAGGTTCCTCATTCTTTTCAGAATCCACCTCCCGTTTTGTTCATACATGCTCTCTTCTCATCTCTTATATTCTCATAATGAAACACAAACTGTAGTTTCATGAATTTACCATATGCAAATCTATTGCAAATTTAACAGTAAATAAGGTTAAGACTCTTAAATTCCTTTAAGTATCTGTCATTGGACTTGCTTCTAATAACTAAATATTGCCTCGTTCTTGCTTAATAAGCAAGGAAATAATGACCTTTATCTAAGTAATACAACTGATATTTTCATAAACTACGTCTCCAGTGCATAACATAGAATAAAATGAAGATAAAAGTTAATAGAAGACTATGGTGAAGGGGAAACAGAGGATAATACGGAAAAGTTATTGTATGTGCCCGTGGATTGATTGTATGATTAACTTCGGAACATAAGAAAGTCCGGAGGGGTTTATTCAGTTAACCTAACTTTCAAAAATATTTTTAGTCATGACCATCAACTTTTCTGATACAATCTTGTTCCAAATTAATATAAGAAATCTTTTAGGGAAATGGGCTTGCCTATTTCTACTTCCCAAAGCAAAGGATGAAATGCAGTTGGTATTTGTACTTTATGTAGTCAGCATTGTATTGCCGTTACTGGTATAGGAGAGTCTTTATTGTTAGATTTGTTCAGGGAATCAGAGTCAGTAGTGGAAGTGCAGGAATATGCCACTTCAATGTGTCAAAGCTCTCACTGAATGGTTTTATTTTTTTATTTTTTTTTTTTGTATGCATATTTTATAAATAAGTAGCTCTGCAGAAGTTTTGGACCACAAAAGTATTTTAAAGGAAAAGATGAAAGGTGTTAATGGGATACGATAACGAAGGGCTTCTAATGAGAAGGAAATTAGGAAGTGAAATTTGAAAAGTCCCGGGATCAGTCCTTGAAATCTAAAGATTTGGGTTGTGATTACATTGCAAATCAGTATGTGAGAAAAGAAGAGAAAGAGAAGAGATGTATTGATGACTTGATGATCTTATGAATGCAAGATACGTTCTTATGAATGTTATTTATAGGTTTAAAACACAAAACACATATTATTTGTATGATGATGTCAAATTGAAAAACTTAGCTCTTCTGAAATTTTTATTCTAACATCCTAACACCATCCTTTCAGACTCGAGGTTGGGACTTTGAAAGTATAGAAAAGTAAACGGTCTCCGAAATGCGACTTGAACACTGTACTTGAACAGTTTCTGAAAACCTGCGGGAAGATCATTGGAAAAGTTTAGTCACTCGAATTTGTTGGATAAGTTGTTAGAAGTTGTCGAAAAAATGACCTGAAGAGTGATCTGAATACTGTTGGTTTTGTGTCAAAAGAGGAAGTGCCACTAGAGGTAACAAGATGCTGTTCGGATAGTGATCTGACAGGGACAGGTTTAGCTGGAAATAGGTAGTGTCTCCAAAAATTTGAGATGTCTCTGTGTCACTGGAACAAACATCGAAAATAAACGCGACGGTATAGAAATATTTACCTAAAAGAGAAAATAATAATAAAATTATAAAGCAAATTTTGACTTGGCCGATATAAGACCGTCCACTATTAAGGCGAAACTACTTAAGCTTTTACCTAGATGCTCTGATACAATATGAGAAAATAATAGAAGACAATATTTGTATGGATAACTTGATACTTTGATAAATAACAAACACATTTATTTTGTGGTGTCAAACACGATTAACATGTGTTATGTCTTAGAGATGAGACAATAAGAGGAATACAAGGTTTCTATGATGAATAGCCCCAGGGATTTGGTTTAGTGGTAAGAGCACAACGCATGATGTGTGGATTATACCCACGTCAAGGGGTTCAAACCCTGCTGCAGACACAAGCCTAGTATTTAAGTGGAGAAGGATGGAGGAGCGGAACCATTGTCCACTGCGTTTCAAACCGTGCACCACTGGCCCTCAAGGATTTCTCAGTTACGAAAAAAGAGGTTTCTATGATGAATTATACAATGCCTAACCTTTCTCAATGGTTTCTGTTTTGGTATATGAAAATATCAAATTGAACCAAGCACCTGAAACTAATTTACATTTTGCTTTAAATCATATAGATAGCTGGAGGCAAACTGTTTATTACATGATATGCACATTGAAGACTTCAGCCCAAAGCTCTCTAGGCAGCTTTCAGTGTCTGTCAAAATGCGACCTCAGTTATTCCTACAAAATCAAATAGTTTCTGTTAAAATATTGTGAGAGTGTACCTGGATTGAAATCTGTATTTTTTATTTACTCTCTGTCTCATGGATTTTTAGGTTATGTTGTCGTTCCTATCTGTGTAGTCCTGAAAGTAATATAACTTCATTAATCTGCAGAACCTGCCAGATTTCAGAGTTCTATTGAACATATCTATCTTATCATGTTAACTTTGTTCTTATCTTGTTCGATTATATTGACCTCAATCCTGTATTTCCAGTTGACTAATATAATTTCTGAGATTGGTCTGAACATTGAAGAGGCCCATGTTTTTTCAACTACTGATGGTTTCTCCTTGGACGTCTTTGTGGTTGATGGATGGCCATATGAGGTACAGTATTAGTGTTTCTTTCAAGATATAACATAATGCTTGCTGCCAATTAAAAGTCTTCTCTTAGTTCTACTTCTACAATTGTAGTTTTATATGATCAACATACTCTTTATTCGCACCGACATAAGTTAAAAGATGAAAAGTTTTGCCTTTGCAAGTCTCGTTTAATTCCTCTTTCTTGTTAATATGTGTAAGTTTTGAAACTATGTTCCTTATTCATCATCTACTAGATTGCTTGTCAGTTTTATGCTTGTTTATGCTTGTTCCGCCCTTTCCCAATTTATACGGCTCTCTTTCAGTTTTGGACATCTTTCGTTCATGTATGACTTTAAAGAATTCAGACTCATTTAAACTAGTGATGTGATTTTTTTTTTCTATCAGACATTTAAACCAACTTTTCAACCATCACTTTAGTATTTTCTTATATGTTAAATTAATGTCTTAAGCTCTGTCCCCAGAACAATGTCGTCATATAAAATGAGACAGAAACAATGCACGACTTTATATCTGATAACTTTTTCATTCAAGTCTCATATTATTCAACTAGATATGGTTTCACTTAAAAGGACACTTATGAGATGTTACTTGGTAAATTTAGGATGTAGTGTATTTTAAATATGAAAGTTAGCAAATTAACCCCTCGTCTTCCTATATTCACTAGATTCATGAAGTATATCTCTTCCTTTTCCTTTTGTGGTAATTTACTTGAATACTAACTTATTTGGTTGAATTTCTAGGAGACAGAGTTGCTTAAGAGTGAGGTGCAAAAGGAAATTATGAGGAGCAAGGTAGATATTCTTCTGACTGCTAAATGAGGACAGAGTGGCACTCAAAATTTTCTTCTGTTAATACCTAATATGCATTATGGCTGTGTTCTTTTGGGAAAAGTAAGATGCTGATTTTGCTGTTTTTCTTCATAAGGTGCTATGCAACTTATGGAGAAACAGCTGAAATATTTGGGTTCCATTGTGTGTCATCACATTAAGCTGAATTTGATGCACTCACCTAAATTTGGTTTATGTCCTCTTAATTAATGGGATCAGAAAATGACTTTCTCGAACATGAAGTCTTGCCTTTGCTTGTCTGATGTTTTGTGCGAGTCAGAAAAATTAACAATCTTGCCTTTTATCCAAGTCAAATTCATAAATGCTGTAAAAATACTCTGTTGCAAGATCATAGGGCTTTGGTGTAGTGGTAAGAGTGCAACACATTATGTGTGGGTTAGGCACACGGCACAAGTTCGAACCCCCACGGCAGACAAAAGCCCTGGTATTTAAGTGGAGAAGGATAGAGGAGGGTCATTATCCACCCAGTTTCGAACCATGAGTCTTTGGTCCTCGGGAACTTCTCTAATATAAACAAAATATACTGTCACTAACTCTCCTTGAATTAATTTCAGATTTTCCAGCCGCAGCAATAGCCTAAGTAAGAATTTATGTCAACTGAAATTATGGTTTGTCGATGTATTGCATAGGAGATTTCTAAAAGTCATATGCTGATATCCTCCAACACTCTGCATCACATTGCATAATATAGATTCTAAATTTACATTTGAAAAAGGAAGGACAAACACGTAGTCGGTCCCTTGAACTTGGCATGATTTTTCGTTAAGACACCTAATCTTTTGGTCATACCTAAACACACCATGTTGCTCAAATTTTGCTATTAAACAGCCTTGCTGATGTGGCAGATTGCGTGTATCTCAATTAAAATTGTGCCCATGTTGCCAGAAAATATGAAGTTTTTGCTGAAAAAGATTTTTCCGGCCATCTTTCAGTGACAAATTTTTTCAACCATTTTTCGTCTTCCATCCGCCACCACGATCACCTCCTCCTCCTTATTCGTAGATCCAGCTTCCACCAGCACCTCCTCCTATTCTTCTTCATAGATCTAGCCACTATCACAATCACCATCTCCATTTCCTCAGATCCAGCCATTATCACCACCAACTCCTTTGTCTTTTCAGATCCAGCCACTGCCACCTTCTCCCCTCTGTTGTCTCAAATCTGACCACCACCACCTATTCCCTCTCTTTCCTGTAAAGGCTAGCCACCACCACTCTTCTCCTCGTTCTTCTCAAATCCGATGAGACAACCATCACTGATCTAACCACCAAAGATTTGGCCACCACCATAAATCCAGCCACTGTCATAGATCCGCCCACCACTGGAGTTAGACATTCAAACTAGCCAGTGAGCAGATAGACACTTCTACTTCATGGAGGCGTGTCTCTTGAACTCCTCACTGACATGGCAAACCATGTGCTTGCACTTACACTTGAGCACGTGAATAACTTAATTTAGGCTTTTCTTCTTATTTTCCTCAGTTTCACTTTCCTCCTCCTCCAATATTCTCTATGTGGGCCCTGCATTTCTATCTTTAGTTTCTTTTATCTAAACTCAGTCGTAAACCACCAGTCCACCACAATAAATTGGCAACCATTGCTGCGATGGAAAACCACCATCACTCGTTCAGCTTTTGGTGTATATTCAAAACGTTTGCCATTCAAAATAGAGACAGGTGAAACACTTTGCTTACCACCAATAAATAAGGTTTCTCTTTTCATTTCAATCTAAATTCATGATATTTCCTTTTCTACTGCCGTAGTCGTCGTCTTGTTTCTTCTTCGGTCAGAATCCATATCAAGGCTTAAGGTTTGGGGTTTTTCTTGGAACACGTTGAATCGATCTTGGGTCTTTTCTAAATGAACCTCCAGTAAGCCAAAATTTCCCATGTCAAAAAAAGAATGGATTGATTTGATTACTACCCAATAATCTTAAACTAAAAAAGTTGAATTTCTGATGAGGAAATTGAGATTAACCGTTGAGGTAGGGGAATGGTTTGGATATTGGAAGTATTACGGAAGGAGTTGAAGAGGTGAAACTATGGCCTAGTAGAACGCCATTGAAAGTAATTTGGGGGGTGTGGAGAAGAAGATGAAGAAGAACCTAGGGTTGGGGGAGGGGGTTCTAGTTTTGGGCGAAGAAGCGAGGATGGGGAAGGTCTGGATGGTAAAAAAAGAACAAGTGGGGGTTATTTTGGGATTTTCTTTTTTTTCCCTTCAATTGTAATTTTTTTAAAATCAAAATTTGTGATTTTGAAAATGATAGGAATCAATCACTGATTGGTTCATTTGACATGTCAACGGCGAGTAAGTTTCACGCTGATGGTCTTCGGACACAAGTGTTCAAGAGGCACCTCCTCCAAGTAGAGGTTTCTATCTGGTCACTGGCTAAGTTTGAGTGTCTAACTTACAAAACGTGCCAAGTTTAAGGGGCTATCTAGATATTTAGCCTTTCTTTTTTCCTTTCTCATGTCCTACTTTTTGGTGTAAGCAATCTAGGGTTTCCCCTTGGGCATTGCTAATAGCCGTATTAGCTTCTCTCGCAGCTCTCTTATACCATATGATATAAGGAAGAAAAAGAATGATCTGTAACATGTGAAAATTTGTTAGGTAGCTCATTTTCTTGCTTTTCAGTTTTTGAGTCTTTTATGTGGTGTCCTTGATATACTTCCGTTCCTTTAACGAAAAGATAATGAACCTTTCTAAATTTGTACTGATCTACACGTTGGTGTCTGCTAATAGCTGAAGTGCTCTAAGCAGCTTGAAACATTAGTTGGAGTTTTGAAGAAACTGTTTTCTTGGAATATGCGATTGAAAGAAGAGGGCAATAAAAGATGCGCTAAATTATATTTATTTTTCCTTATTTGATATCTGCATGAACCTGTTTAGAATCCAAGCTCTGGCTTATTCTTTTGTAGGTTCTAATTCAGAAGCAAGTTTTCTCTGTCATTTATTCTTCTAGATTTTGACTATCATACTGGACATCAGATGGTCTCAGTGTTTTGATCTTCTGGAGTTCTGGTTATGTTTTTCAGGAGCAAACACCATATATCCAGCCTGCAATCCACGAGCAAGGTCAAACATCTGAATCAGGTTCTGAAAGTGTAAAAATACCTAATGATGGATCTGATGACTGGGAAATTGATATCCGCCTGCTGAAATTTGAAAACAAAGTTGCATCTGGGTCATTTGGAGATCTGTATGATCCGACAATCCACATCTTGCTTTCTAGTTGAGTTTGTTTAGTCTGTAGATTTACCCTCCGTCTTTTGCAGGTACAAAGGCACATACTGTAGCCAGGAAGTGGCTATAAAAGTTCTCAAGCCAGAACATTTGAATATGGATATGGTAAAAGAGTTCTCGCAGGAGGTCTTTATAATGAGGTGCGTCGGTCGTACTATCATGGTTGAGAATCCCTTTCAGGACAACCTCACTGTTGTTTGCATGTATCAGATAGAATCCTGTCCATCCTTTTAAAGACTGTTTGAAGGATGCCTTTCTGCTGCTACTAGAGATAGCTGTACTCTGTTGGAAAAATTTGCTCTCTACAACTAGAGAATTTTCGTGCAATATTTTACTCCCTCTGCCTAATTCGATCTTGTTTCCTTTATACTGTATTGAGTTACAAGGTATTTCTCCGGTAAGTGGCATTAAGCTATCTATTTGTTTCTTAGTGGCATTAAGTTATTCAGATTAAAAAAAACTGTCACAGAATTCAAGGCGTTGAGTTCTCCCAAACACACTCAAAGTCTTGGAAATAGTAACAAACTTTAAAAGTTGTGGATATGTGCATGTAGTTTTGAATTTTCATTATTGATAATTATGTTATCTTTCCAGCTTCCTATTTCCTGTTTCTTTCATCAATTTTTGTATTCCCACTGCTTGAGATTTTATCTTGTTTGTTTACCTCTTTTAGGAAAATTCGGCACAAACATGTTGTTCAATTTATAGGGGCATGCACACGACCTCCGAACCTGTGCATTGTGACTGGTATATTTCAAGATTTTATGTATTTGAACTGAATTACTATGTCTGTTAATAGTCTGGAGAACTGTTTGTTCTCTGTTGATTAGTGTTACATAGTGTTCACCTGAAGATACGTTATTTGATTGCTTTATAAAGCATGCTTTATTTATTTTCTAAATTTTTAATCTTCTACTCACACTATTACACTTGAATGACAGCTTATTTTTATTACTTTTGGGTGTCTATCCTGCTTCACATAATTGAGAAGGTGCTTTTCATAATTTTATTGATCAGAGTTCATGTCCAGAGGAAGCATCTATACTTTTTTGCACAAGCAAAGAGGTGCATTTAAGCTTCCTACCCTCCTGAAGGTTGCAGTTGATGTTTCTAAGGGAATGAGTTATCTGCACCAGAATAACATAATTCATCGGGATCTGAAGACTGCCAATCTTCTGATGGATGAACATGGAGTAAGTCCGAGCTGGATCTCGACTCTTTTAAAAAGCTTGTCCAGTAGTCGTAAATTTTTTTCTTTGGAGTCTAGGGTATTATTTCATTTGTTACTAAGCTATCTTCGTGCCAGTATATCCATTTTCATGCAAAATTTATGCGCAATTAAAACCTGTAGGGAAATCAAGGTCAATATGCATTTAGCCCGGCAAAATACGGTGGAAAACTGTGTCATATGATTAGGCTATGGGAGTATAAGAGTATATAACAAATATGGAGATTTGTATGAGTTAAAAGTATATAACAAATATGGAGATTTGTATGAGTTAAAAGTCCATCAATGTTCTTCAGTGCTCAGGACCCCTTTAGGAGGCTATTTCTATGCCTGATTGATGTGGATGAAAACATCTAAAAACTATTTGATGTCAAATTAAAGAATCAAAATTTGTGTATTTAAATCTTTAGATCCAAATAAAGATGATAGGGAAGTTAAATTGCAAGGTCCACTTATCCATTGAGTCCTTTAAAAATATTCGGTGAGTAATATTAGCAGGATTAAAGCTTGATCGGTGGCAATTTAAGTTGATTCATATTGTGAAAGATGTGAATGTGCGAATAGCACATTGAGTTAACCTTCTTGTTAATGTCTACATCACCAGTTTTTGCTTTCCAAGGAAA
The DNA here is from genome assembly GCA_005239525.1 of Nicotiana knightiana. Taxonomy (NCBI): domain Eukaryota; kingdom Viridiplantae; phylum Streptophyta; class Magnoliopsida; order Solanales; family Solanaceae; genus Nicotiana; species Nicotiana knightiana. The sequence continues at coordinate 25,270 of ML376748.1, forward strand.
TCTATTGATGAACTTCGATATAATAACCCAGCAACACCTATAAATTGCTGCTGGTAAGAGTTGCCTTTTGCGTAATTGCTTTGTTCACAGAATGTTCACTCTGACTTTAAGATCCATCCTCTACTGAACAGGTTGTTAAGGTTGGTGATTTTGGGGTTGCGAGAGTGCAGGTTCAAACTGGGGTGATGACTGCCGAAACTGGAACATATAGATGGATGGCTCCTGAGGTGCAGAGATCTAAATTTAATTTTATGCAGTACATCCCCAATTCAGTTGAAACTAATGATCCCAATTCTTTGGTTTTCTTGCTGACAAGATGCATGATTGCTCCACCAATTATGCTTTTATCCACGTGCTTAGATTTGTCGCCACAATAAAATAAGTATAATGGTCCCCTTCAAGCTGATAGGACTTTTACTTTGAAACGCCTCAGGCTCCTTTGATTCAAGCATGAGGAGCTTTTAATATGTTGCTCTATGAATTTTGTCTTTTATCCTTAGATTCTGTTTCCAGACTCTGAGGTCTGGTTGTCATCTACAGGCAGTGCTTGGGACTTGTGTTCTTTTTTTTCTATGACGGTGATGTCGGGGTCAGCTTGCGTGCACCTTGACTAATTCCATCATATACCTGTTATCTCTCACTAGCACAGGTACCAGGTAACTCTGTCTACCAAGGCTTAGACAGATGTGAAGAAATAACCTAACGTTTTTGTCTCATACTGGGATTTGAACCTAAAACCTCATGGTATCTTTGATCTTGTGTTCGTTTGCTGCACCCTGCTTCACCTTGGACACGTTAAGCACAAGGCGCTTTTGATAACCTTGTACGAGGTTTATTTTACTTAGGTTGTCATCGGTAATATGCATCGCATGATTCCGTGTACGGTTTACCATGCAGATAGATGGGGTTTCTGCAATATTAAGCATTTAAACGGGAACTCTTGGTTTAATGGTTTTTTGCTTCTCTTCCTTTTAATACTACAGAATTCTCTTGTGTCATCCCAGTCCAACATTCTATCAGCAAAGAGTTTGGCCCGATTTTGTGCTTAACCATCCTGCAGCATCCAAGTTTCATGCTTAAAATGGTTTTTATTCATTGAAGGTAATTGAACACAAACCATATGACCACAAGGCCGATGTTTTCAGCTTTGGTATAGTGCTGTGGGAACTTCTGACTGGAGAAGTAAGTTTCGCATTCTTTTCTTTCTTTCTTTTTTTTTGAAGTAAGTTTTGCTTTGCATCTATTTATGTTCACATATTGTTTCTTTAACACCAAAATAACTTTCATGTCTTGCGATGGAGCAGATTCCATATGCGTACTTAACACCATTACAAGCAGCAATAGGTGTGGTGCAACAGGTAGCATTACAGTTTATAGACGTCTCTAGTACTAGTGATTTATTCCCCATTAACTAACACCTCACATTTGGTTTCTCATGGTTTTCAGGGTCTGCGGCCAACAATTCCTAAGGACACTCATCCAAAGCTTGCTGAACTTCTTGAGAAATGCTGGCAGCAAGACCCAACTCAAAGACCTGATTTCTCGGAGATTTTGGATATTCTGCAGCATCTAACTAGGGAGGTTGGGCATTTGCATAATATAAGCTTCATTTTGTTAAGGCTTTTTCATTCCTTTGAACCTGTGTTTCTATGCTTAAAAAACAGGTAGGAGGTGATGGAGAGGACAAACAGAAGGACAAATCAATTGGTAGCTTTTTCTTAGCTCTTAGAAAGGGCCATCACTGAGATTTTGGTGAAGAGAGGGAGGTGCTTGGCCTTCCGTTTTTGTTTCAGTGTACCGATTCTCAGATGACCAGACTTGATCCGATTAGTTTTTGAAAATCATGGTTTTTATCCAATGTTGGTTGGCACTCATTTACTATTCCTAATTTAGTCAGGGGCGCAAGCTGGTGAGGAAAGCTTTAGCAACTCTGTACAGAATTCCTGTGAATTCCCAAATTCTGATTGCTAATCCTTTTTGTACGTTTCTTATTGAGAACTTCTATCTTTTCAACTGGTTCTAGGCACCATGATTGCTTCTGAATTGATGCTTTTGAACTAACCAAGATGTCTACCAAAGTACCAATGCCGACTCAGATTACAGGGATGTAAAGAGAACTGGTAAAATATATAGTCAGTGAACATTGCTTTTCATCCAAGACGTGTTTACACGTTCTATCGCACAGTATTTTCTTAGTGAGTTTTGTATTCGATTGACTCAGGAAAAGATCTCCCGATATAATGTAGAGGTACCAACACGAGCAAATCGTCATCGGAGCTTTTGTTATAAATAGTAAAACAAAAAAATGACTCTATTATGGAATAGAAGACTTTTTTTTAAGTATGAAAATAATACCCAATATTTATATATAAAAATGATTACATCTACTGCCCTGCCATACCTCGGAGGCAGAAGTCCAGACTGGCATGGCTGAAGCTGAAAGAACGAGGATAATTACATTACGGAAATCGTTTTACTGGACTGCTAAAATGAACAGTAGAAAGAATTTCACTGAGAAGATATTTTCTCTATGATGTTAAAGGGTGATCGACTACTCCCTCTGTTTCAATTTAGACGACACATTTCGCTTATCGAAAGTCAGTTTAACTAAATTTTAAAACTAAAGTAGATTAGTTCAACTACACGGAAAGTACTATTACAAGTTGCAATTTTTCTCATGTCAATATGAATAAAAATATATATTTTGAAATGTTGGTTAAAAATTCATAAAGTTAGACTCTTGATAAGCGAAATGTGTCATGTGAATTGAAACGGAAGGGGTACCAGAAATTATATCAAGAGGAGCAGATTGCAATAAATTTTAGAACGTCCAGTTCAGTAGGATACGGACATCCAGAGAATGATGAAAAACAGGAAGCTGTTAATTAACTAGAATGTCCAGTTCAGTACGGCTTCAACATTGTTTAGGATGGCAATGAACTACTTTTACGATCAGCAACAATTTGAGAAAAGTTGAACACCTCTATCATTTTATTGATCCCTATAAAAAGGGACGAACTGATATTATGAAAGCAGAATACCTAATTAACCCCTAAACTTTGCATCGTTTATTTGGTGCACGTTTAAACTATTCGTTGTACTAATTATCACCCCCTTGGACTTGGCTATTTGAAGCGCTGCCATGATTAGCTCACAATATGTATAGACACCTCCCCATTGAATTGTGCCTCAAAAGTGAAAAGTTGTGATTCATGGAGTCTAGTTTATTGATATGAAAAAGGGACCAAATAAATACTCCTAGTAAAGCTTTGGTAGGAAAAGAGGGGATAAAAAAGCATAAGTTAGTTAGAAAAACAAAATTAGTAGAAGGATATGCAGTTCCGCTTACCCTAATTTGGACCTAGAATCCTTAACCAACAATTTTCATTTTGTCGAGATTTTCAGCAGTGATACACAAGTAGAAGAAATTTATATTTTCTTACAAATCCATATGTACATAGTATATGCTTTACAAAATAATTCATGTATGCAGTTAGATCTCAATAGTGACATTCTCCAGAAGCTTACCAGAATTCACAACTAAATAATAATCTTAAAAACTCTATCTCTTCACGATTGAAGACGTGCAAATACACGAAAACAGCACATACAGTACAAAATATTTGTTAGTTGAAGTGCAAGTTCTAAGAGACTGAACTCATGTTCAGGCATTCCGTACTCCCTCCATCCTATCGGACTGCCCTATTTACTTTCCAATTGTTAGTTTAATTGGTTTGACCAGTGCGACCAAAAGAAAGGTAATTTTTGTCCTGAAAACAAGCAATTGATCAACGAAAATTAATTCGTCCTCCAAAACAACTTTCAAACATTTTGAAACTAGTTTACTACTTATAATATACACCACAATGTCTCAAACTTCCATATCCTGAAATCTTGAAAAGTATATTTATTAGAAAACTGTAATCTGCATATATTTTTCTTTATATAGACGCAAAAAAGCGTAGTGCCCTTTAGATGGAGGGAGTACTAAGGTAAAACTCCCCACAATTCCGGACTCAAATCCGTATACTACAATTCCTGTGTACGCCACTAGATGCAGGGAGATACTGAAGAAGATAGTATATGAATTATCGACGATCATCGCATTTGCTGAGGAGTTGGCGAGCTCGGACAGTTACTTGCAGGCGTGCAAGGGCGTGCATGCAATGGAGAGCTATTCTAGCCTGTCTTCTCACACATGCCCCACGTACTACTGCTTGAAGCCTCACAAGGCTTTTCAATGCCTTAAACGCCCGTCTCGCCTATATATAATAAGTTTCATTGCCAGAATCAAGAACATGTATTATACATAGCAAATATTAATTAACGTCAAAAGAAAAATTAAAATTAAGAAGATGGTTAAGTAAAACTTACAAGATGACCCCTAAAGTAAGATTGGATAGTAATAGCAGCCATATCCTCTTTAGACAGAAAATAGGTGCGGCCATTGAGCTTTGTAGATTGCCCATTTGCACTGCTTGTTCTAGTTGTAATGGTGTTGTTATGTAGAACAATGATTGTTTTATGTGGAGGAGATGACCTGAATAGTTTCTTACGGACACTGCCAAACCAATTCTTCTTGGACATCCTCATGTTTGATAAATGTTAGCTTCTAGTTTTGGTTAGTTTCAGTTTTGGCAGAGCTTATGAATGGATAGATTTTTATGTGTGTTATTCATTCAGGAAAAATAAGGTGGCCAACATGTTTGTTAGGAAATAAGAGAATGGGACAATGGGTATACTTAGAACGTGGCAAGATGAAATTGATTCTTGTGTAACTTTTAAGTATTTCAAAAGACCATTCAGGGACCACTGATGTTGGGACATGGCCGGCCTAGGGACTTTTGTACCAACCCCTATTACATCAAAGTCAAAACATGGAAATTAAAATAAACGGATTTAAGTTATAGATATAGATGATTTACCTTATTTGTATAATTTAACATGCATGTAATTGTAGTGGGTTAATTATTACTTTTATTAAGTTACTATAATTAATATGAACCTTTTTTTTTTTGGGTCCGTTTCAAAAAGAATATCCCTTTTTAAATTTGAAAATAATTTAGCTTAAATTTTCAATTCTATCCTTGACGAGAAGCTTTTACAATCACACAAACACTTTGGGCCCCATTTTAACTTGTTTAAGACCATAAATTTTAAAAGTCTTTATTTGTTCTTAAACTCCGTATCTAGTCAAACAGGTTCACATAAATGGAGTGAGTATATACCATAAACGGTTTGGGTCCGGCCGCTTGTTCTGCTCCTGCAAATGCCTACCATCCTTTAAATTCAAACCAACGCTATTCACCAGAAGTTGGCTGGTCAATTTTTAACTATATCGACCTGCATTACTCTCCTAAAGTATTTTAATAATATTACCCTCACGTTGTTTTCCGTTAGGATTCGTCAATTTAAGAATGAGATTATTGAGTTTTCCTTATATGTTCTATTAGATCGCCCTAGCCAGGGCGGATGTAGTCGATTCAATTAAATTCATAATTTTTGACGCAGAATAAAAAATTTATTAATAATATAAAAATAATAAATATAAATTCATAACTTTAAAAAATATAATAAGTTCACCACTAAAAACTTTGAATATTAAACTCATAAAACTTAAATCTTGAATCAGCTTCTAGCCCAAACTATTTGTACCTACCGTCTTATATACCTTTGCTTTCAAGCAGGGCAAAGTTGTAAAATAAAGCTGCTTGTCAGTTTTCCTTGTTTATACAACTGTACAAGTGCATATATTATATCAGTCCACTTTTTTCCAAAAAACATTAATGATTTTTTTCTTCTTTAGTATGTATTAATTTGACAATGATAATCGAACACAGACTAATCCATCTTTGGAATTAGATATTCAATTACAATAAGAAAGAGTAGTATTTGTTGCAATTTCTTACTAGATATCAAAATAAGGAAAATTGAATTTAAAAATTCTAAGTCTAACTCTAACATTTAACATTCTGAAAGGAAAACATGACAACCATTTTGAGGGAGGGCAAGTCAGCAGATGAGAGCACTTTCAGGCAATAATATTTATTTCATGAGAATGAGGAGAACATTTACACATATGGTTTGCAATTTTTTTTGGTAATTCAGTAATGACATTAATACTGTACAAGTATTTTCAATCTTAGTAACTTCCACCACACTTGTCCGCATCTTCATGTGCTTAAGGGAATTGACTTCGTCACGTTGACTTCTGTTCATAGTAATTAAGATGGTGTTATTATTAATGTTGTACATCAAGAGTCAGTAGGAAGACTATTCTCTGTCCAAGCAGCATATCCTCCAGCAATGTCAGTCACCCCAGTAAATCCCTACAAAATAATTGGTGCACACAATCAATTAGCATATTATGTCGACATATTATCACAACTCAATTTTGTTTATGGATCTTAATTTGTAAGTTCATTTAGGTATGGAGGTGCAGAGGCTCTAAGATTTTACTTCTTGTCGCAAATTATTACTCACTTCTAATTTTTAAGTTCATGCACATATATTTTGTGTGGCTAGCAATTATTGTATAAGGTTAAATTATTTCTAAATATAGAAAGTAATTATTCTTTTTGGCACGGATTAAAAAAAAATAAGTACAAATAAATTTTGGATTATTTTAAATACATGATTATTTATATTTGTGAATAACTTTTTATGGCTATGGCTATGTCTGGGCCACTACATAGACAAACAGAATGCTAGTATTGCTAATTTTCTGTGGGACTTACAGCAGCAAGAAGATCAGTGGCAGCCATAAATGATCTCTTCCCCAACTGGCACCCCTATACAATGAAAAGTCAAACCAAAGATATTAAATAAGCAGAAGCAAATTGACAAATCATTAACTCATGAAATTAAAGTTTATTAACATCATATAGCTTTGTGGACTTACAACTATAATTTCATCATCCTTCCCGAAATGTTCTAGCACTTCTTCCAAGAAGTTGGGGTTCTTTGTCATACCTGCACCAAATATATATATATGCAGAAGTAATTAAACTGATTGGACATATATTCTTGATTTAATGAAATATTTCCAAGGGATGAGTGCAATTAAAATTACTTCATATTTCTGGTACACAAAAAAAGGGGGAGTGTTGAATATATATAACCGAACCTGAGCCAATCCTAAACATGTACGGAATGTTTATGGCCCCAGGAGCATGCCCATCACTAAATTCTTCAGCAGTTCTGCAAAGAAAAAAAAAAGGTTAAAGATTGAACCTTTCATACTAAAATTATTGATATAGTATGTATAATAAAGCTCAATCTGTTAGGAAAATTCATAGAAGTAAAGTGCATAAATTAGCAGAGTACGTACCTGACATCTAAATAACGATGGCCAGCTTGGAGTAATTCAAGTGCCACACGAACTGGAACTGAAGTAGGAACGGTTGAGACCTGCACTTTCTCTCCCACTGTTGCCATCCAACTGCAGAATTCAGTCATTTTCAAGTCAAGAATATATCTTTGTAGGAGTATAAATAAAACAGAGAATTAAAGTAGTCAGTTCGAACCCACCTAAAGCCTGGAGTTCTATTGCTAGTGCCAAAGTCACGTCTCTTTTGAGGCTGAAACTGAGACCTCGCCATTGGAATCAATGTCCCTGATGATACATTCCCATACGTCAAATTCTTGGGAACTTGGCACTCAACAAGTGAAAATGAAATGGAGGGAAGGGAAAGAATTCTCATGATTGTAATTCTAATTTGTGATTGAAATTCAATAGAATGGTGTGAGATTTTTGAAAAGATGATCAGCTCTTTCTTGGATTGTGCTGAATGGTGAGAACTGAAATGGAAAGGGATATTTAAGGAAGAAGCCAAGGGATGGAGTAGACTAGTGTAAACAACACGGCCACATGGGTGTTTTAAGTCTTTTGAATAGATAGACACGTAAAGGAAATATAGCATGGACTGGATTTGGGAATTTGGGATAACTCCCTAAATTATTAGAGTGTGACTTGGATAACCTGTGGTTGGATAAGTTCCAAACGGACCCACCTTTTCCCATCTAACGTCTTACCCTTCTTTTATCCACTCCCACACTTTTCAATGCCCTCTCACCCCGTTACAAGCTTTTATTATCCTCGTTTTAATTTATTTGAATCTATTTTTTTTTTTAGTCCGTATAAAAAAATGACTCATTTTACAATTTAAAAATAATTTATCTTTATATGATGATTTATAACGACACAGGATATATGTGCCTGATTTCACATCATAAATTTAAAAGTCTTTTCTCTTTTCTTAAACTTCATGTCCAATCAAATGGCTTTTCATAAATTGAAATGGAGGGAGTCTGACTTATGGAGATTTTAATTTTTCCGATAATTAATAAGTTGAAGTTCGGGGTTTTTATTAATTCGAATTCGTATCGTGCATGACTCAATTAGAAGAAGATTTTTTATAATAAGCTAAACTCGAACTTGATATCTCTAATTAAGAGGAAAAAATCTCATGCATTTAATCACTTTCTTTGATGGTAACGACTTGTAAGTAGTACATGCTTACAAGTCTGCATTGTAATTCAGAAAACAAACACGAAGATAAAAGCTTATAATAAATTAATCGAACATGAAGATAAAAGTTCCTAATAAATTAATTTCTATTGCAGTTTTTAAGTTATTAAATGATACTTGTCGATGAGCTTCAAAGAAGTAACAGAATTGACTAATTCTTTTTAGCTTTTACTGTGTTATACGTCGCAATATTTTAATGAAAATATAAAATGTTTTCATGAGATAACGTAATTTTTTTCTTTATTTAATGGGGACTCGTTTCTTGAGAGATGGAACTTATTCCTTTTCTACGAATAATTAAAAAAAAAAAAAACTGATGGTCGGGTAAATGAATATCCAGTGCCTGACTCAGTTTCATGAATATATAGTCTTGTTAAATATTAGGGAAATATTATTCCATAAAGTTGTTTTTGCATATGTATAAAGTCGGAAGATTCTTGGCCCAAGGTTATAAGTTTTGGGCTTGAAAAGTAATGTCACCAGCCCTAGTAATACTATCAAGTTGGATGACTACTCAATCCCACATTTTGTATTGAAATTTTAACTCAATTTTCATACAATTAGTTGTGTCATATATTCCACGCATCCTTTCACCTATCTTATTGGACCACAACTGGTATATACGAACCATGGATCAACACGAAGAAAATTTTGGGCCAGATTTGGAGGGGTGCGCCAGGCCCATGCAGTAGTGCAACGCATGGACGACGCGCAAGAGCCCAAGTAGCAAGCTACTTTAATGAACCCTTCCCCTTAAAAAATTAAGTTAATATCGTGTGAGCCGATGGCTCACATATCAGATATTAAACTGATAAGAACAGATACTACACTTGATCTTAGCCAAAAGGCCGAGAAAGGTATGCTTTATTCATTCCAAGCAGCTGGCTTTTATTACAAGCACTTGCATTAAAGTCCTACTTTGGCCAGCGATGTGGGAGAGCAGTGTGGACAGATTGAGCTCCAAGAAGAATAGAAACTTAAGCTTTTGCTTTTGTACCATGACCGTTGTAAATACAAAATATATGAGATGCACTTGATGAAAAGATTAACGTGTAAAATAAATGTACAAAAAGCTTTAAACTTTAAAATGGAAATTAATATATATTAAGACATGAGTATTGACTAAATAATTGTACTAGTACTTACTATTGAATTCCTCCAAGTTGAGCAGGAAATGGGTCATCTGCATTCTATCCTAATATTGCTCATAGTGCTCCTTTATATCAAAGCTACAAAAATTTAAAAGTTGCATTTGAAAGTTAATTTACAAGATTTAAGAATCTGCTCGGTGTGAGTGACGTGAATTAGAATAGTCACGTTTATATACTTGGCTAATTAGATAATGTAATCAATAGCTGAGTTATGAAGGACATAGTCGAACATCTTTAACCAAAAAGTTATATTATGTATATAGGCAAATATCACTTTTTATGAATATATATATATAATATATTCTAATCGTCCTTACCACAGTTGAGGCAAAGAGCCGACCAATTAGTGCGGTTCAATTTGACGTAAATGACACAGCTTACGTTGGGGTAGAACTTTAAATGAAAAGATGGTCGACCAAGGTTATATATGTCATTTTATATAATTTATATATTGTTTATAATTTTTAAATAACGTCCTCCTTGCATTTCTTAACAGGTAATGTATGATACATGTGGACCCACACAACTTTTCTTCTTGCATGAAGTAGTGTGAAACTTTTTCTTAAATGCACTGTATGTCAGTGTTGATTAGACATTTTTGCAAGAAGTACTGTGAACTTTTTTTCTCATTTGCTAAAAAATTTAATTTTATTTTAGACAATAGTAGAAGTTTTCATAGAGAAAGTAAAATTAATTTTTAAATAATAGGGCAGCAAAAAGAAGTATCGATGGATATTACAAGATTTTCATATACCTATACTATTTTAAAGTATTTTAAAAATAAAAATTAAATGGTTTTATCTATCCACACTTTTTGAAAACGATTTCAAACTAAAAAAATTTATATTCAAAATTAATTTTAAAAAGTACAGTTTGTTAAACCTCAAAAGTTAATTTAAGTAATGAGATATGTTCCTACTATACTGGAAGGCTATATGTTATATCTTAATTGATGTAAAAGTATAATCTATATGGTTTGAACTCCATTCTTCCATGATAAGTTTTCAACTATCAATAAATTGTCTTATTATTACCTGTTATAATTTTTATATTGTTTCATTATGAAAATTAACATATGATAATTCTATAAAAAATAAAAACATTTCTCTCATCTTCTTAAATTGAGGAAAAAACTAAAATTCGTATAATTTATATAGACTTCTATCAAATGTTTATTTTTTTATCATAAGTTAACATTATTTTAAATGATTTATATTAAAATATAATTTGAACTACTAGATTGAGTTCCTACAATTTATATCATGTAAAAACAATATAATAATACAAAAAATAATTTATATCATGTTAATATTTGTTTTAGTGTCTATTGTTCTCTTTGTTTGAAGATGGAAATTGCCTCATTAGGGCTGCAAATCCCCTTGGAAGTTCTCTTTGCTTATTGTACTAAAACAATTTCTTTATTTGATGTATACAAGATATGAAGTAAAATCATAGTTTTTTCTCATCTTTTATCATACTATAAAGAATGACATCTCTTTCATCGAGTAGCTGATTGTTCCCACAGTCGAAACACTTGCAAAACTAATTTGGATGTGTTCCATATTAGTTTACAGAATATAGATTGATATGCTTTTTAATCTAGAAAATTATTAATATAGATGATACTTGTAGCTTTTTAATTTATTCTCTTGTAAAATATTCAAATACCGTGGAAAAATAATACCATTGATATCATTTTTTCAATTTGATGTTTGTGTTTGATATTAACTGGAGGTTAAAATGAGTATTATAGCACATACTCTTTTTATGTTAATTGAAGCAACTTGAACAAGTTATAATTTGCAGCTTAATTTTATATAAATTATTAAAATAAATTAATTGTAAATTGTAATCCCCAATATCATTCTCTATCCATGATTAAATAGATATAATAATAATAATTTATTTATTAAAAAATTAACTAAAAACAGACAAATAACAATTTTAAAATTATAATATTAGGCCCGTATACTGACCTTTTCTCGTCTAGTCTTACTACTAAAGAAAACATCCAAACCCCCTCCCTTCTCCTTATGCATACATTTATATTGCTACTTATTTCCTTTCACCTTTACGTTTTCACTAATTCTAATATATAAAGAAAAGTAATTAATTAAATCGAAATAGTGAAATGAAATATAGTAATAATTAAAAAAATTTAACCATCCACAAAAATAGTTGCTTAGAAGAATACTCAACATTCTAACTATTTAGAAGTAAAGTACTCCACACTCTTTTTTTCACTAGCTTTAGCACAATAGTTCCTCATTTTTGTTAACTTCTCCTCAAATATTGTCCAAAGCCTGCTAAATTGAGTAAGCGAGCCCGAAGAGCTGGTCCAAAAGCTGAAGTGGCCCAATTTCAGTAACGAGCACATTTTCCGCACGCTCAATTAACGACCAACCACCGCCACCGGACAAATTAGTCAAACCACCACTACTCACGGCGGGTGGCACCCAATTTTGAGCTGATGGCCAGTCTCATCGGCGTATCATCTTCCCCTTTCCCCACCCAAACCTCTCATCTCGTCCCATCTCGCTCTACTTCTATATCTTCCCTCATTCAACTCAAGGTACACTTACTCTTCATCTCTTCAAGTTTTTTTTTTTGCCAATAGTAACATTTGTATTGCTTCGTTTCTTAAGAGAGATTCAGGTCGGCGATTTCTGTTGCTTCGGTTGAGCTGCTCATCAAGAAAGGTCGAAGATGCAGAGACAGAGTCAGAATCTAAGGTGGTGTTATCAAATACTTCTGCTGACACAAGCATTTCAGCATACAATTGGTGTGCAGCACTTGGAGGGGTTGGGTTTCTCGAAACTTCTTACTTGACGTACCTCAAGCTCACTAACTCTGAAGCATTTTGCCCTGTTGGTGACGGTAGCAGCTGCAGCAATATCCTCAACAGCAACTACTCAGCTGTGTTTGGTAATATCCCTTGCTATTTTAGGAACTTTTCTGCTTTAGAAATAGCTTTGTACCTTCTATAAATATCTAAAGTTTTGTTTAAAAAAAAGCTTTTAAAATAATCTGTCAATGTCTAAAGTTCTGTAAAAATGAAACAAATTTTAATCTGGGAATATTAACACTGCTGGACAACTATAATTGGTGGGAAGCTGAAAAGGTGGTTGGATATAGTTATTTTTTTGCATTTGGCAACATCTTCACCAGACAAACAACAACTAGGCCTCAGTCTCAAACAAATTGAGGTCGCACCAGAATGTAAAAACTTCACGGTTCTCTTTGATGATTAGCCTCTTGTTTGATTCTCCATATGAATTGTTTACTTACAAGAAATAAGATTATTTACTCTCTATTTCTCCAATTGGAAATGTCTTATTTTGACTAAAGAGTAGAAGGAACTCTTTTTAGTATTTATTGAAGACCATGTAGCGCAATATACCATTTGATGATAAAATTGTTATTGAGAGAATAAAAGGAGGAATACAACTATTTATGTGGTATTATATCTATGAAAACCCAATAAAATAGACAGACTAAGAAGTGAAAGGTGAATTCCATTTACAGATGGAGATAGTAAACTTTCTATATTGTTGGCATTCGTCATAAAATGACTATGTTCTATTTTGATCTGAAAGACATAGATTGAACAGTCATCAAATTGAAAGCAGTATATCACTTAAATTGCAGGTAATATGTTTTGGAAAGAGATTCAGTTTTCATGCTTTTGCATTTGCCAGGTGTTCCTCTTCCATTGATTGGTATGGTTGCTTATGGAGTAGTTGCAGTACTTGGGATACAATTGGGCCAGAAAAGGATGCCTCTTGGAATTGGTGAAGGTTATGGGCGTTTGCTTTTACTTGGAACAAGTACTTCCATGGCAGCGGCCAGTGCATACTTCTTATACATCCTAAGCACACAATTCTCTGGAGAATTTTGCCTGTACTGTTTAGCTTCTGCCTTATTGTCGTTTGGTTTGTTCATCAGCAGTATAAAGGTTATCCCCACCACAGATAATATTGTTTGTTTAGCTTCTATGGCCATATGCAGTGCTAATGACAAAGATGTGGCTTTTGTTTACAGGGTTTGGGGTCTCAAGAGGTGCAAAAAGAGGTGGGTTTACAGTTACTTATAGTTCTCTTGGTGGTTTCCACCCTAAACAATTCATACAGTGCCTTTCAGCCGACAAATACCAGGTAAAAAATCCATACGCCTTTACACCTTGTAGGTTAATATTAGTCAAAGTGCATCTGGATTTAAAGGACAATAGGCAGGAGTTCCGCTTTTTTGCATTATATAAGAAAGGTTTAAAGAAAAGAAAACAGGAGCTTTTCAGTTTTATATTTCCTTGTCTATTCTTCCCAGAGTAGGTGTTGGATTGCTCGGAGCTATAAATTCAACTCTAACCTCTTCATGACGAGTTAGATTCTCCTAGGTTAATGTAATCTCCTTATATGATCGTAGATGATTCTCATCAGTTGAGTTAGCTTTTGGTTGAATTAGGCTCAACAAACATTTCTCAACTATTTCTTTCAGGTAAGTAGGCAATACATTATCATGGTTCCTTCTGATTTTCAATGAAGTAGGTTTGCAACATTATGGACCTTTCTTCTTGGACTAAATTCAGTGAGCTTATTGGGTTGAAATTGCTTAGAATTAAAATTTTGATATTTGCTTGGCATAGATTACACAGATAATCGCATAACTTATGTAATCACTTTCATGCATTATTTAAGCTATAATCTTAAGCAAGTAGAGAAGTTTGTTCAGTTTGTAGCTTTACCAATAGCAAGATATCTTGGTCATTTTAATATAGAAAAGCTTTTGATGTATAGTCACGCTTAAACTCTAGATCGTCTGAAATCTATGAGTTAGTGAAAAGATCCTGCACATTATTCAAGGGAACAATTACTCAAATTCCCTTTCCCATCTTTGCAGTTCTGCTATGACTGAGCTGGAATATTTCACAACTGAGATAACATCACCATCGACACCTTTTGCTATTTCCCTAGCGAAGCACCTGCGTTCAATTGGAGCAAAAATGTATGGGGCTTTCTGGTGTTCTCACTGCCAGGAACAAAAAGAGGTTCTCCTTCTTTTTGCAGTTGTGCTTTCTTAAAATTGCATTGATGGGTATAGAAACCATATCATCCTCTGCTTATATTTATATAGAATATGAAAATGATTGTTTCTCTAATTGATGAATTATTTCCATTTTGGTTGCCTCAAAAGCATAGTGACATCTTTTCATTAGGCCAAAAAAGAGAGCATGATTCTCAGAGTTGTGACCAGAAGAAAACATCGATAAGGCTCTGGTTAAGAATCAAAAGAAAACATGATATGGGTAGGGAAGAATACGAATGCCCATCATTATTTCTTTCATATCTGTTATGTGTATTTGCTGGTGCTGGAATTTGGGCTAAGAGCTTCAATGTATTTATTTTTAGAGCTCAGAAGCAGATTCTCAGAGTTGTGACCAAAACTGTTTTTGTGTATGGCATCTAATCTTTAAAAATTGATAAAAAGTGCCTTAAAGATCCCCCTGAAATATGGAAACAAAGTATTGTTGATAAAAAAAAAATTCAGTGTCTTTGCTTCTTTACTCTTCTCATCAAAAGCTTCCTCGTCAACTTTGCTGTTGCACTAGAAACTCTGATTTGCATCATGCACAACAGCATGTATAAGAGATGTTTGTACTAAATTAGTTTATTTCTGGTGTCACTGCAACAAGATGTTTGGACGCGAAGCATCAAAGCTACTAGACTACGTGGAATGCTTTCCTGATGGAGTCAAGAAAGGAATTTATATGGCCAATGTATGTCAAGAAGCAAAACTAGAAGGGTTCCCGACATGGGTTATCAATGGGGAGGTGAGCAAGAACCTTCTTTCTGCTGGAAAATCTTTTATAACCTATATAAATGCAGCAGTCACTGGCACGTTGGATGCTGTTTGAACCTCTAGCTTTTCTTTACATTTCGGTACCTTAATAGCTAAAACTATATATTGTGGCAGGTGCTGAGCGGAGAGAAAAAGCTTTCAGAGCTGGCTGAACTGTCTGGTTTCACTATGAAAGAACTCACTGAGGCTAAATGAGCTTCCTTGACTAACACAACCACATATCTTAGAGTATAAAAGTTTATGACTTTATTATTGCCTGCTGGTATTTATTTTGTTTCATACTGTAATTAACTTAGTATGATTGTAAACTGAATAGATAGCGTGATAAATGAAGAATCCGAGTGGGATTGTCTTCTTGAGTATATATATCAAACTCTATTACTTGCAAGTATTTGAATTTTGTGGTTGTGTTTTCTGCTAATGTTGTACGTGTCCAACTTACCCCTGAAATTTTAGTTATTTAAAGTGGTTACTTCTGATTTTTTTTTCCTGATAACAATGATATTGTGTGCTCATCTCTTGACTATTTCACCAGGTACTTACTATCTCTCACTAACACATGTAGTGAATAATTCAGCCCACCAAGACACTTTTGAGAATTATTTAGCACATTCTTAATCTTATAAATTGAACAATGTATATCTTAAAGCTCTATTATATATTATAGGATTAACAAACTTTCCTATCTTGGAAATCTTTTCTCTAAACTTGTCATTAATATTCATTATTTCGTTATCAAGAACGTCAACAGTGACCTACATTTATTCTAAGTAATGTTCAAATCCATCAACAAGTCAATGTTGTTTTCCTTTTAGGATTAAATATAATTATTTCTTATTTTAAAATCTCAATAATCGTGTCAAAACCAAATAGAACACTTAAATTGGGACGCAAAGATAGTACTTATGTTTTACCAGCAACTTGTACAAAATTGAATGTTGAGTTTAAAACTCTAAGTTATTAAGTTTAACAAAACTGAATATCGAGTTCAGAATCTAGTCACAAAACCTAATAAAAGTTAATTTGGAAAATGTTAACATTTCGGAACTAGCTATGTTTAGTTTTATATGTCATAGTTCTTTGTATTTAACTTGCCTACTTTATTCGTAGAATTAACTCTATTTCCTATTTAACATCTGACTTTGCTTAATAATTACTAAAAAAAGAGCTGAGCAGTAGAATTTCACTTTCATTTTACCTTTCATGAGATAATTTGACTGAGTATGAAGTCTAATATAGTTATTTGACTAGAATATTTTGTAGTGATAAGAGGAACATAATATTAAAATAGTTGTGGAAAATGGCTTGATAGAAAGAACGTTATACCAAAGTGTATATTTTGAATACTTTAATGAATTCTAATTCTTGATAATTAATTTTAAAAAAGTACTGTACAAAAATTAAGCTCAAATATTGTGGAAAGTCATAATTTTTGCTTTTAAAGAAAAAATCAAAAAATCAAAAGCTGAGTATCCATTATAACTATTTCCTCTCTTGTTTTGGCGATCCTACCATCGTCCTTTGGAGCGATCAGTTCACAATGGTGACAGTAAATCTCAAGTCGCTGCTCATATTCTCAGCATTCCTTAGGGTATTTTTGATAGTTTACGGAGAATGGCAAGATAGACATATGGAAGTTAGATACACAGATGTGGACTATCTTGTTTTCTCAGATGCAGCTGCTTTAGTCGCTGTTGGAAAATCCCCTTATCAAAGATCTACATATCGCTACTCGCCTTTAATTTCCTTTCTTCTTGTGCCCAATTCTTTCATTCATCCTTCTTGGGGGAAATTCATCTTCTCCGCTTCAGGTATATGCGCCTTTTTCTCCTTTGATTTTTGGGTTCTTTTTACTCCCTTCATATACTGAAGAAGTATGAGCTTTATAATTTTACTTAACAGCCAGATGAAGAAGTATGGGTTCAAGATTCATTTGTGGTTTATGCTTTTAGACAAATTTTGAATTTAGCTCTAACTGAATTTTCTGTAAGAAAAGTTATATAATTAAAGACAATGCAAAGGTTCCATCTTTTTTACTCATACAAATGCATCTTGCATGTACAAGTCAAGAGGTTTCAATTCTTATTGTTTATGTGTATAGATGTTTGTAGCCATTTGCAGGGGATTTTAGCTTCTTTGCTTAGGTGTCATTGTCAATCTTTGATATTTTTTTTATATAACTTAAGAATGGGTGAATTGTTAATTGTGATAAGCACCTGCACCTTTGTAGCTGAGTTGCTTGTTCCTTCTTATTGCAAACAATGCATATTTGGAATTCTTAGAAACATTACATCTTAATTATGTTTCCAAAACAGATAAGCTTACTGAAACTTACAATTGAGTTCGTGCGGCAGATCTTCTTGTGGGATTTCTTATAAACACCATTCTAAAGCTAAGAGGGGTGCCTGAAAAATTGTGCACCTATTCGGTGATGATATGGCTTTTGAATCCATTTACCTTTACCATTGGAACTCGGGGGAATTGTGAGCCTATCATCTGCGCCATAATCCTTTGGATTATTATATGTCTAATGAAAGGTAAAATTTCCAGTACCTTTTTTGTTTTGTTTTTGATGAAGTAAGTAAATTTCCAGTACCTTTTGTTTGCTTCTAATATGGTTATGTTGAGAATTTACTCCTGCATTTTTGTTTTTCATTGTTAGTTTACTCCTCTACTGTTACTCTCTCTGTTATTCTCTCTTTCATAATGGTCCTTGTCTCCTCTTTAACCTGCTTTAATTATCATGGGGCAATGTAAACGACAGTAAAGAGGGGACTTATGGGAGAAAAAGTATTTAGACTATGAGCGTCATGATTTAGGTGATGACACTGGTAGAAAAGAAGGTATTGTCATCAAATACTGGTCAAGATTGAGCCTTTCTCTTCTCCCACTCCACCTTAGCGTTAGGTGTATAATACCCCAACCAAATATTATCAGAGAGCAACCGATGTAAGCTGGATACTTATTCTTTTACTGTTAGAACTTGGTTTATCCGATAAAGAGATGAAACAAGACTTGTCCTGAATCTGCCGCTGTTTCTTTTCATAGCTCTTATACAATTTGAACCTATAGTGAGCCTCTAGTTTTGACCGAAAAGTAGAAACCAAGAATGTCAACTCAGGAAAATTTTAGGGTTAAACAGATAACTCTTTTAATTGAGGGTCTTTTCAAGAATCCTCTGATCATTCAGGTTAGATAACTGTATTCTCAAATGGGTTAGTGCCACTTGAATTGTGGCTTCATATTTTTGTTTTCTTTATAAGTGAAGATCTTCACGCTCTATTGACTTTGGTAGTTTTTCCTGATCAGGTCGTCTAGTACAAGCTGCATTTTGGTATGGGCTTGTCGTCCACATGAGGATCTATCCAATAATTTATGTTCTTCCGATAATCTTAGTTCTTGATCCTTTGTTCTTCCAGTATGGTACAAAACCCGCTCTTGTGAATTGGAGTTCTAGAAAAAGCAAGTCACATCAGACTTCCAGCTGTAAAAAGCTTATGGATCCTTATTGTATATGGAACTTTTTGACAAGCCTTTTTACCTGGAGGAGGATAATGTTTGGGCTTATTTCTGGAGCTATGTTCTTTCTCCTTACTGGTTTTTTCTTCTATTTATACGGATGGGAGTTCTTGCATGAAGCACTTCTCTATCATCTCACACGTACTGACCCAAGGCACAATTTTTCAATCTATTTCTACCACATTTATCTGCACTATGAACATGAGTTCTCAAGCATGGAAAAGCTCGTCTCATTTCTGCCTCAGATTATGGTGCAGCTAGTTCTTGTTTTCCGCTTTGCACAGGATTTTCCATTTTGTTTCTTTGTGCAGACTGTAGCATTTGTAGCATTTAACAAGGTTTGTCAGGAATCCTTGACTTCTTTTTGGGTTGAGAATCAGCTAATAATAGCTTGACTTTCCTTTAGCAAATATAATGTTCTTTTCCTCTGCAGGTTATGACAGCTCAATACTTCGTTTGGTTCTTCTGTCTCTTGCCTCTAATCCTGCCATGGACCAACATGAAACTCAAAGGAAAAGGATTGGTCTGCATCTTGTTGTGGATTGCAGCTCAGGGTCATTGGTTGATGTGGGGATATTTGCTTGAATTTAAAGGAAAGAATGTCTTTCTTCAACTCTGGGTGGCAGGTTTGCTATTCTTGGCTGCAAATACTTTCGTTCTTATCAATATTATCCAGCAACACACATACAGTCCAGTCTTCCAACAGTCATCTCCTGCCGCTTCAAAGAAACGTGTCAAACAGGGATGAGGAATCATATCAGATACCTCCTAATTCAATGTGGGAACATTTTAGAGCTAATAGAGTATTTAGCCATGTTCAGGACTTGTAGAGGTTTTCACAATCAAGCAAAACACTTGATATTTTCATAGCTCCTAACCCAAAAATGCCAGCACTGAAGATGTACCAAGAGATTGTAATGACTTTATTCTTGGCCTCTTGTCCATTTTGTCTACTACAATATTTTTGTACACGAGATGGTTGGAGTTTTCTTGATTACAGTTTACTTCTCATTTAGTTTGATATTCATTTCCCACCCTTGCCAGAGTTAGTTAGGCAGGTAGAGGAGTTACGTCACATCCTTTTCATGTGTGTTGCTTGCCTGTATATCTTTGTAAAACCAATATGATTGGTATGAATAAAGATATCTCTTTTTGCTGTTCCGTGTCATTGTTCTTTCAGTTCTTGTTGCCTCGTTTTCTGCTGTGGTTCCTTGTAGCTCATTGAATTATTGAATTTCTATGTGATAAGAAATGAAGATCCTAAGGTTGTTGAAGTGTCCATGGGAAATACTGTATGTTGGACTGATCTGATCATGCCTTACGAGCAGTTACGCCAAATGATACTAATGTGATAGTGTGTGCAATGCCACTGGATGAGTCGATAAACAGAGGCGGATTTATTCAACCTTCAAAATTCTAAGCATTAAACCTATCATATTTTAAAAGTTTTGACAGACGATAATACCTTTGGGCTTGTTTCTAATACTCAACTGTCCTTGTTCAAGAATAGTTATTATGATTACTGTTACTTGGGTACCTACTACAATGGTGGTAGACAGGGGTAGTATGAGCTATTCTACTGATATTGCCCTATGGTTGAAATGGTCCACTTAGTTTGATTTCTATTTCCTACCCTTGCTACAGTTGGTTAGCCAGCCGAGGAGTGACGTCGTATTATTTTCGCTCGTCTCATTTACCAATTATTTTATTTCCTCTTTAATTTTCCAGTTCCTTAGCTCGTATTTACAAATTATTAATGTTCCTCAACTAAAACATATACATTACAGTTGTCTAATAGTAAAACTTTGACTCCTTTCTTCCTCTTTGTATACCACATGGTCCGTCGACGAGAAGAGATAGAAACTGAAACAAGAGATAAAGAGCCAAACAGCCTTAAACGAGAAGAGATTCATTTACTCGTCTAGGCTGCGCCCAAATGTTTCACTCAAAACATAAAAAACTTAGGCAAAATTTATCTGTCAATACATCAGACTCGATCTACAGTTAGGATGATAAGATTGACATGTTTGTAAAGTTAATGGCCTTTTGATGTGACTTAAAGCGAGATTCACAATGACAAATTAAGAAAGAAAACATTTAAGACTGAGAATTGTAGGGCTTTACCCAGAAGGGAAGCCCTTTCAAAAATTCTCAACGGCCAAGGCAGAACCCAGGCCGAAGAGGGGGTTTGGAAATAGTTTTCAACCAGCAATAGACGCGCCTCGGTTAGAACCTCACTAGCTGCGTCATTGCCCCAAGCGCAAAGATGAGTTTACCTCTTCTTCTGCCATCCCTTTTTATACACCTCTTTCCTCGAATGTTGTCTTCATATCTTCGGTGTGGGAGTGAAGACTCGTGCGTACCATACGCCAATTACTACCAAAGTTAATTCAAAAGGTTTGTCAAGGGATCTTCGACAATATTTTTTCCAGAGCTCTTTCAGCAATTTTGAAAGAATTTTATTTCTAATTGCTTTAAAATATGTGTCTTAGAGTTTAAATCACTGTACATTTAGTTATGAATTTATTAATAATCTTTAATATTTAATTAATAAAATATGCTTATCTTTTGAGATTTTAAATTTAAATAATTTCTTATAATTTAATATGTAATATTACAAAAGGAAAAAGATTATTATTTTTTGATAATTTTTTGTCTATACAGCCAAAAAATATTTAAACGACAAATATTGTTATTGGTGTAAATAGACATTCACTATAAAAAACTAAAAATATTGGAACAAATAATGATTTTATAGAGAGATTTGACTGTAGTAAATCCCTTTCCATGTTACGTAGTCAAGGATATAGCGACTCGAGCTCGATAAAACTTGGACACATGACATGAAATTTTTCCACAAAAAAAAAAAAAAAGATATGCCATTGTTATGAACTTATGCTACAAAGAAACCGGGGCCAGTTCAAGGCCAAAGCCACTAAGGCAAGAGATTTTTTTCGTTCCTATATAATATTTGAAATTTTATTATAAAAAATGTTCACGTTTAGTTAATTACTCGACCTAAAAAAGTTTTATCTATAAAATATATGTATTCTACCTTAAAAGACTCTTAATACATTATTAGTGTCTTCAATCAAGAAATTCAATTATACTTTTTTTTTCTCCTCTTCTCTTTCCTTATTTTTCTTCCGCCTTAATATACTAATAGAACAAACAAAATTAGTAAATTATCTGCTAATGTTTGTAGAACATCCCAAAATCGTGCAACTATATACAAACTGTTTCAATTATACGGTGATCTAAACAATCCGAAAATTAAAACGCAAAAAGACTATTGACCCACAGAATAGGCAATCAAGTCATTAATAATTTCACATGGAATTTTTTTTTTCCAGAACTTAGCGCATACTCCAACCAGCAATGCTCTCAGCCAAAACTAACTTATCAACCGCAACTTTTTCTCCAAACCTATAAGAAAACCTCAAAACACCTTGAGATTGAGCAGAGCCTTTTTGCACATGATAATTCATTACATTGTTAAATACAACTACAATATTACAACTTAAATATAAATTTTATACAATATGTCTTTTATATATTTTGTATCTGATTTATACATAGTAAAAACAAATTTCATACAACTAATTATATATTATACAACTTATCTACAATTTTCATACACTATTTCTACCCAGTTATATACAACTACAATATTATACAATTTAAATATAATTTTTATACAATTTTTATACAATATTGTTCAACTTTCATACAATATTTAAATAAATAAATAAATAAATAAATAAATATATATATTGCTTTAAGATTTAAATTTGTCAACTAAAAAATATGAATGAGATTACTTGATCACACAATTAACAAAAAGAGAAAGATTGATTGAAAAAGTTAATGTAACCTCAACATAGAGCTCTTTAAATAATGTTTCAAGAAAACTAAATAAACTGATTGTATTTGCAATTATATATATTTTAAAATATATATATATACCTTCAACATAGTGCATGAGCATCAACTAGTATTTTTTCATATTTTTTTGTATTTTTAAAAGGATTTTTAATCAATTTATTCCAACATTTTATTTATCTAAATAATTACGAACTGCATTACAAACGATTTTATAATACTTTTATCGCTTAATTTTATCATTTATATTTATATTAAGCTTTAATCATTTTATGCATAATTATATTTACATCTTTAGGTTAACTTTGCAATAATAGCTCATGCGTGCATAATTACTTTATTTACATGAAAAATAAATTCTTATATTAGTGAGTAATGATTTTAAATCATTTTCATATACAAATAACATTTTTTATCATCTATTAATTATTTTTATAAATTATTTTATTAGTCTAATTGAATATTTAAAACATAGCCTTTTTATTAAATCATTTCGGACCTACCCAGCCCAATACAAACCTAACCCATAATCCAATACCCAAACCCTAACCCAGATCCATACCCGTCCAAATTAGACCCCCCTGCCTAAAACTTTAATCTTGGACGTTGATCTCAGAAGATCAACGGTCCTTAATCACTCACCCCTTTTAATTAATCAAACAACCCCAAACCATCTCATTTCTTCCAACCCGCCGCCTTTGGATCCCCTACTCTCCTCTCTTTCTCTCACCCCTTCGAACCCTAGACCCGCCATCACACATCCCTCTTAGTTCATGGAGTTTTCCTTCGATTCCATGCCTTATTTGGCTCCATCTCTTTACTGGTTATACGATTCTTCTGTTACTTGATGTGAATCTCAAGAGCCTCGAACCAAATCTGGTTCGAAGTCTCTCATATCTCTGCTATTTCGTCAATGTTCACTCTGATACCTGTGAGTACGAATCTTTACGTATTTTATGGTTTCAAATCGTTGGTTCAAACCGGATTTGGTTCACTTCTGTTTATTTTTTATGAACCTGGATATTTCCTGGATAAATCTGCTTAGATCTTGTTAGATCTGAAACGATTTAGTGTTTGTTTTAGTATTTCCTCTTCAAAAATTTTGATATTTATGTTTCTCACTACTTTTATTATTTTATGACTTATTTTCTAGGGTCTTGGTTCTAACTGATTTTTGCAAGAAAATGTTTCAACGTTTAATGTTTCATCTCTGGTTTGCTTATCTATTGTTTTGACTGATTTTTTACTTGATTTAATTAGTTTCATCTATATGTATTTCTTAGGGTTTCGATTATTTATTTATCCTACTATTTCTGCCCGTTTACCTTTAATTCTGTCAATTAAGTGTTAATTGATTTTGCTTACCTAAATTGGGTTTTGAAATCAGCTTTCCTTTAGTACCAGTATTTCCTTATTAAAGTTTTACATGTTCTTACCTTATTTATGTGATTTATTACTCGTACTACTTTCCTTAACTCCCTTACTGGCCTGATTTTGATGCTTTGATTATGGAACTGACTTCAAATTGATTTCAGAACTATTTCCTTGCCTTATTTGATATGGTACTTGACTACTGATTGATTCCATATATTATTTTTCCTAAATTAAGTGGTATTAGCCTGATTTTATGTTATTTTGCCGTGTTAATTGATTGAGGTCGACTCTAATTGATTCTGAAGTTATGCCTTATTTGTGTAGGATTGAATCATTGCCTTATTTGTCTATCTCATTGAGACTATTTAAACCCCTTCCCCATTCCTTTTACACAGACTCGAATCTTGTTATTCTCACAACAAACCTAAATTCTCTTTGTTCTCTCTTGTTCTGATTTCTGTACTAAGTGGTTATTATTTGGCCGGCTAAAAACCAAGGACAAATTATTCTGGAAATTAACTCTTATTGTACCTTTACTTGCTTTCTTCTCAACCGGTATGCCCTAACTTTTGCAATTCCATTGTCTATGCTTTGTTTGACTAACATGTCCCAATTCCTAGCATGATTATGTTCTTTCTATAACAATTTGATGATATTGTTAACATAAGGCTAAGTTATTTCAAATAGCATGAATCCTCTCCTAAGATTAAGGTCTAGTCTGCCTTCTTGCAAGATGCCATAAACATGTGATCATTGTCTGTTGCTTAACGCATATGTCTCGTCTGTTTAATTCAGATGTTTTGCATAATTGCTTCTGCGTTTTAGCCACGATTATTTTAAATACTAGCATGAATATTACCTAGTCACATGCCAATCTTCTTGAACTATGTGCTGAACATGGGTTCTGTCTGTTTCTTGGTGCATTTCTGTTTTCAATCTTGTAATCTAAATCTGCTTGCTTTTGAAAATTAAGTTATTTCTAAAACCTGCCCCCCTTCCTTTACCCTTTATGCAATGGGTTTTCAAACTCCTACTCTTAGTTATTTAGATTCTTACCACCCCCAGTGTGAGCACTGCCTAGGGTCCTTGAGACTCCTTTGAACTCTGACACATTGGGGCTGATTTTCCAATCTTTTATGAATTACCTTCTGAATGTGGTTCTGGTGTGAGCATTGCCCTGGGTCCCGGAGGCCCTTGGGAACTTTGACACACTAGAAGCCTGACTTTTAATGTGCCATGGATGGATCATTACTATACTCCAAAGTTGTTCTGTTGGAGGGCTTGATTCTCAGGTTTATACTGAGCCTATCAAGGCTCCCTATAGTGTAATAGATACTATTATGCAATTTATTCATTCTGGGTTGTAATAATTTCTGTAATAACAGATTTGGGATTTATTAGTGAAAGTTGGGTGGTTTCCTTCTATTTTTGTTAAATTTGGGTAGAGATCCTGCCTATAAGTTTAATTATGTTGATCAAGTATTGTGATTGCCATTACTTGTTTAGAGATCCTGCATATAGGAATTTCTTGATTGATTCTGTACTTTTAAACTCGCATATTAGAAATCATGTTTATAAGTCTGCATTAGAAATCCTGTCCTAGGATCCACACATTTTTAAACCCCAACGTGCATTAGATACCATGTCTATAGGATTATGTTTGTTTGAATAATAACCTTTCCTGACAATCTGCTTAAAATTCTGCCTACATATGTTTAATAGATACCATGCTTATAGGAAATAAAGATCAGTTCTAACCTAGAAATCATGCCTATAGGATTTAAACTAATATATATCATGCCTATATAAGTAAGCATCAATCTCAACTTAGAAATCATGCCTATAGGGGTTTAAATCAATTATGCAATTAGCAAGCATGCCTATACGACTTAAAAGGAACAAAATCTGTCTTTAAGAGTAAAAATCAGTACTGCACTTAGAAACCATGTTATAGGTTTATAATAAACTCGTAGAAACCATGCATATAGGGTTCCATTAATCAGTTATGAGTTCGGCCAATTCTAGCTATCACTTAGGCAAGTTTGTAAGGGTTGTTAATGATTATGGGCCTAAGAACTGTGACAATTTGCTGCCTGAAAGTGCCCAGATTCATGCTTAATAAAATCAGTAGGCAAGCCAACATGCCTCGATGCTCGCCTTAAAGCTGTTTCTTTACATTTTATTTCTGCTCATATAGATATCCTGCCTATAGGATCCTAAAATTAACGAAGTTTGCTGATTCAATTGCGTGCATTTGTTGCTTATGTATAAAGGTCAATGTGAGCCCTTATTTGTTTCCTTAAATGAAAGTCCTATTTGTATTTTGTTTATCGCTTAGATTTCTCATTTTTAAGTAACATAGGTCGGTCTAGAACCATCCTAAATAGAGGTCCTAATACCTCCAGGGTCGTAGGTAAGGGACGGGTAGTGCACGCATAAGGAACGAGTTATAAGCTATTAGAACGCTTAAGTAACAACTAAAAGATAGTAATTGGGTAGTAAAGGAGATTATAGCCCGTGCACTAATGCTATGAGTAACACCCTAACTTGGGGAAGTTACAAAGTATTGCATGGAATGATCCTATAGGCTAAAAAAACCTAGGACCCCTTTTTAATCCTGTGTATAGTAACTTGTATTGTCCAAATTATTTTCCTTCCATTTTAGGCTAATTCGCTTAATTTAAGTTCGATCGAACCCACCATTGTGGACCTCGAGGGGTGCCTAACGCCTTCCCTTCAAGGTAATTTGAGCCCTTACCTGATCTCTGGTGATGCAAACTGGTTTATGAGTTAATTTCTCTAGGTGTCCTAATGCACCTTAATCCGTTAGGTGTCGACTCTTCCAATCCCTTACCCCAATCCCAAAAAGAAAGAGTTGTCCCATAAATGTTGAAACCCGGTTTCGCAAAGAAAAAAAGAGGGGGGGGGGGGGGGACAGCATGGCGNCAATACTTGCATATCCCTTCCCCTTCCCACTTTATGTGTATTTATTTGCCTATCTTCAGTTATTTACGATCTCTCTTTCTTGTTTTATTACTCTTTACTATGGAAAGTGACTGTCTCTTTGTTTTCTTTCTTAACTGCCTTTACAATTATTAAATCCCTCATTTATCATTTTTTCCATCGTGGAAATACGTGACAAATTGTTATTTTCTGTCGCATAAATCATGCTCAACATCATATTCCACTCGTGCGTAATTAATACCATAGCAACATTTGATATGTGTTTGCGCTCTCTCTATATCACCCTATTTGAATTTGGAAAGGCTTATTTGCGATAAAACTAGTCGATCAATGGTGCAGTTGACGATTTCATGCCTTTCCCTGTCAAGTTGTCCGCTTGAGGGCACCAGTCTAAACTTCTATAAAAATCTTACTCTGATTATAACTGTACATGCATCATGGTCAAACCTAGCCTGGGTTAATATGTTGTCCACATAATAACCCTTTAAGGAAAGCCTTGTCCAAAGTCCACCGGGGTTTCCATAATCCCAACGGAAGTAACCACGATCTGTGCATTAATTTGGAGAAATAAATGTGAATATGCTATTCATTTATGTATAAATAGTTGAATCTGGAGTGGGAAATGGCCTAACTCTATTTATTTTGCAGAAAATGAGGCATAAAGTCCCCAGGTTCGGTATGGTCCATAACATACCACCATTGTTGCTAGATTGGTGGGAAGATCTTCCGTCAAGTGATAAAAATCATGTGAAGAGAGTCCTTGGAAATCTACCTTCCTTATTAGATATCCAACCAAACAACGTGTTGATTGAAGCTGCTACTATGTTCTGGGACGGAGAAAGGGACGTATTTGGCAACATAGAAATGACTCCTCTTCTGGAGTAAATAGGGGGATTCGCTGGACTACCCTGGGACAGTCCCGGTTTATTGGTGCAAGAAAATCGCACTCCCAGAGGATTTCTGAAAATGATGGGTTTGAAAAAGAATGACGACTTGGTATGTCTGAAGAAGTCCTATGTACCCTTTGACTTCCTTTATGAACGGTACGGTCACAGCAAATCCTACCGTATCTTTCATGACGAGTTCTCTATCACTTCCTTGGGTTGGATTCATCGCAGGGTTTTCGTGTTTATTGTCTGCTTCTTGGGTATGATAGTATTTCTAAGCAAAAAGGACAGAGTTCACACTAGGTTGGCCATGGTAACCAAAGATTTAATGGGAGGAATCGAGGGACAAACATATACCATTGTCCTTATGATTATAGCAGACATATATTGGGCCTTGGATCGCTGCCAGAAGGGGTTCAAACACTTCGAGGGTTGTAATCTGCTACTCTAAATTTGGTTGCTAAAACATTTCTAAAGAGGTCAATACCGCCAAGAGTTTCTACGAAGGCTGTGGAACGATCACATAGCCTTTCATCACCCCAAGAGATTGACATTTATCCCAGACAGGTTTGCTCAGTCGGAGAGTGCTACGGAATGGGTGCAATTTTTTGACAACTTGACTGAGGACCAGGTTCATTGGATGTTCGAGTGGTTCCCCACCAATGATTTCATCATCCGATCTGGGGACGCTCCACAGTTGGTGTTGATCGGGTTAAGAGGTATACGCCCCTATGTTCCTATCAGGGCAAACAAGCTGGTAGAAAACAGATTATACCACTGTATTGGTAAAAAAAAGTTTCACACGTAAGCCAACTTTTGACAACTCAGCCAGTTACGTGGACACATGAGAATGCGACATCTGGATGTGATCCTTTGAAGAGGTACGAAACAAAGAGGCACGATTCAATAAACCCTCGAGCTTATCAGCCACGGGAAACTCAAGCTGATCAAAACAAGGAAGAGGCACGGTCAGAATGAATCTAGACACAGCTACAGGCAGATTCAAGGGCCCACAATTGATTACTCGAACGTTATGTAACCGTACCCCAATTACCGTTATCCTTTGTAACGCCTCATTAATGTCATAATTAGTCATTAATAAGCAACCATAGCAAGAGTTGTACGTTATATCTAGGAATCTCCTATATAAGGGAGAGGAATGCAGCTTGTAAAGGCATCTGATTCTCAAATACAATTTACTTCGCTTCTCTATATTTCTGCAATATTGTCTATTATTTATTTTTCTATATTTCCTTGATTATCAGTAACCCGTGTTCATCCTAGAAATAGCTTTAGTCAAAGGATCTAATTCTTTGGTTAAACAAATTAGTTCTGTTACCGGGAATCTGATAATCTTTGTTTGCTTTCAAGTGATATCCTCTGAACTATGTCGAACTCCAACGACAACAACCAGCAAAGGAATAGAACCCCAGTTCCATCGCCTTCGGGAACCCCACG
Source organism: Nicotiana knightiana (assembly GCA_005239525.1). Classification (NCBI taxonomy): domain Eukaryota; kingdom Viridiplantae; phylum Streptophyta; class Magnoliopsida; order Solanales; family Solanaceae; genus Nicotiana; species Nicotiana knightiana. The sequence continues at coordinate 54,891 of ML376748.1, forward strand.
TGGTTCAAGGGAATAATCCCCAAAAAGATCCAATAACAACAATGGTGATAATGATCAAACTGTGAAACAAGATCGTGTAAAGCAAATGATTGCAGAGTATGTGGGCCAAGCTTTTCCAGAATTTGCGAGAGGATTACCGACAACGTTACCTACACCACCGAAGCCACCCCCCAATAATACCATCACCATGGAAAATCCTCAATCTGGGTTGGCAAACTCAGGAAGAGGAGATACTCCTAATGAATCTCTCGAAATGAGACCAAGTATATCTAATAACTCAGAATTACAAAATTTACTGCTAACCATGAAGAAACAGATGAAGGAGCAGAACGATCGCATCGAACAAATTCCTGGAGTACCCCTATCATCAAAGGCATTGATGTTGATAGGTATTCTCAACAACCTTGGAAGCCAAGTGCGGCACCCTTGCCTATACCCAAGAAGTTTAAACTGCCTGACGTTCCCAAATATGATGGAACAACTGACCCACGTGATCATGTGACTGCTTTCACTACTGGAGTAAAAGGCAACGACTTAACAAAACAAGAGATTGAATCAGTCCTTGTCAAAAAATTTGGGGAAACACTTACCAAAGGATCCCTAACCTGGTATTCTCTTCTCCCTGAAAATTCTATTGAATCTTTTGCTGAGCTTGCAGATTCATTTATAAAAGCACACTTTGGTGCACAAAAAGTTAGACAAAAGAATGGAAGACATTCAAAATAAAATAAGGAGACATGGAGCTACTCCGTGAGTTTGTAGACATGTTTCAACGAGAAAGAATGCAGTTACCCAGGGTGCTTGATAATTGGGGAGTTATGGAACTTGCAAGCAACCTAAACGATAAAATCTCAGAAGCCACGAGACGACTTAAGGAAAGTCTAAGAGAATTCCCCGCTACAACATGGAACGATGTATATAACATGTATAGTACTAAACTCAAAATAGAAGAAGATATCATTGCTCGTTCGAGAGATGAAGATCATTACAGATCCAGACGTCCTGAATCAGATAGAAGATCAGGTAAAAATAGGTACGATCCTTACTTAGGACCCTGGGGACGCGATATTCGTCCCAGGTTCGAAAACACTAGGTCGGACTATAGACCACAAGGAAGAGACGTAGTCTCATCCTCGTCTAGATCCAGGAAAGATCGAGATGAACGACCTAGAAGTAATATTCAAATTGGGGATCATACCTTTAATGTGAGTACTACTGAACGTGTCTCACTATTTAGGAACATGGGAGACAAGGTTAAGTGTCCCAAAGAGATGCGGTCAAATCCAAATAGAAGGAACCCGGATCACTGGTGTGAACTCCATAACGATCATGGGCACAAAATTGCGGATTGCAGATTTTTACAAGGTGAAGTAGAAAAATTTATTGAAACAAGGCTATTTAACAGAATTGTTTAGTGATAAAGGTAAACAAGCATATATGAGGAAAATGCAGGAGCCCCCCAAAGCCTCCTTCTCCAAAACGAACCGTCAACGTGATACACGGAGGTGAAGAAGTAAACGGAGTGGTCTGCAAAACAACCACAAAGTTCACTATTACACATGGAAAACGGGCTCGTGACAATATAGAAGAGGACGATATAACCTTCGATGATGCAGATAGCGGCAGATTAATGCTTCCTCATAACGATGCTTTGGTAATATCTTTACTTATTCATGACACTAACGTAAAAAGAGTGTTGATTGATCCAGGCAGTTCAGTCAATATCATTTTGCTAAGAGTCGTGGAAGAAATGCTACTGGGAAATCAAGTAATCCCAAGGGCACAAGACATATCAGGGTTTGATAATTCTACGGTTATAACAAAAGGAGAAATTGAGCTTAGCACTTATGCTGAGGGGATGATCAAAAGTACCAGGTTCCAAGTCATCGATACTGACATGGCTTATAACGTGATCGTGGGAAGACCATGGATCTACAACATGAAAGCAATACCCTCCATGTTGCATCAGGTAATTAAATTCCCCTCTGAATGGGGGATTCATCAAATCAGAGGTGACCAGCAGACCGAAAGAAATATAAACTACGTGGTACACAACAACAAGAAAATAGAGGTAGAAGAGTCACGAGATAAGGGAATCTCCCAAGAAGGGAACGCCGCCCAAACAGGCATGGAAGAAATTACTACCCAAATAGGTACAAAAAGTATTATTGCTGAAACATGTATGAAAGAAAATACTTACGAGAAAGAGAATCAAGTTACCACAGAAGGTGTACTATAGCACACATATGCAGATTCCAGACCAGACGTCATTCATGAACCGGAGGAAGATGAGCACATCAAAACAACTACGGAGGAACTCGAAGTTGTTCCATTAACTGAACAAAAGCCTGAACATAAAGTGTATATAGGCACGAGGCTGGGCCCCCTCGAAGAGAAGAAAAGAAAGCAAGGACCATTCAAAAACCAAGTGATCGACGAAGAGGTACAGAAACTCTTGAAGATCAGTTCGATACGAGAGGTAACATACCCTAACTGGCTAGTGAACACTGTGGTAGTACCTAAAAAGAATGTCAAATGGAGAGTATGCATAGATTATACTAATTTAAATAAAGCATGCCCCAAAGATTCATTCTCATTGCCACATATAGATCAAATGATTGATGCCACAACAGGTCATGAATTATTAAGCTTATTAGATGCATATTCTGGTTATAATCAGATTAAAATGAATCCCTCAGATGAGGAGAAAACTTCCTTCATTACAAACAGGGGGACTTACTGTTATAAAGTTATGCCTTTTGGCTTGAAAAACGTCGGAGCCACCTATCAAAGGTTAGTGACTCAAATGTTCCAAGAACATCTTGGAAAGACGATGGAAGTCTATATTGATGATATGTTGGTAAAATCAACACAAGCACAAGACCATTTCCAGCATCTCTCTACTGCTTTTGATATTTTACGCAGGTATAATATGAAGCTAAATCCAGAGAAATGCGCTTTTGGAGTGCAATCAGGTAAATTTTTGGGTTTCCTTGTATCGAACAGAGGAATAGAGGTAAATCCCGCTCAAATTAAAGCTATAGAGGAAATACTTGATATTTTAACAAATAAAAAGAAAGTTCAAAGACTAACATGGAGAATAGCAGCTTTGGGAAGTCTTATTTCTAAGTCTTCCGAAAAAAGTTTTAAATTCTTATCAGTTCTCAAAAAGCAGAATCAGTTCGAATGGACTGAAGAATGTCGGCAAGCCTTCAAGAATATGAAGATTTATCTATCGAAACCACCACTGCTTTCAAAGACAAAAGAAGGGGAAAGATTGTACATCTACCTGGCTATCTCAGAAATTGCTGTAAGTGCAGTACTGGTAAGAGAAGAAAAAGGTAAACAATCACCTATCTATTATGTAAGTAAAACTTTGTTAGATGCTGAGACTAAATATCCACATCTGGAAAAGTTAGCCTTAACTTTAATAATGGCATCTAAAAAATTACGACCATATTTTCAATGTCACCCAATCACCGTTGTGACTTCATATCCTTTAAGAAATATTATGCATAAACACGAATTTTCAGGGAGATTAGCCAAGTGGGCCATAGAATTAAGTGACCATGAAATAATCTATCAGCCTAGGACTGCAATTAAGTCTCAAATACTAGCTGATTTTGTTGCTGACTTTAGTAATAGCATTGTACCTGAAGTAGAAAAAGAGTTACAACTCTTTAACGGTGCTAATCCAGGCCTATGGACCTTGTTCACCGATGGTTCTTCAAATATAAAAGGTGTCGGCTTAGGCATAGTCTTAATATCACCCACGGGTGAAAAGACACGGCAAGCTATCAAGTGTTATCCTATAACTAACAATGAAGCAGAGTACGAAGTTGTTATTGCAGGGATTGAACTCGCACGGGAGCTCTCAATCGAGCAAATTGTGATCAACAGCGACTCCCAACTGGTAGTAAATTAGATACAAGGGACTTATATCGCTCGAGAGACTTGAATGCAACAATATCTTGAAAAAGCACGAGAGCTCGTGAGACAATTCAAAACATGGAAGGTAATACAAATACCTAGAGAGGAAAATGCAGAAGCAGATGCATTAGCTAACCTCACAGCAGTCATGGAAGTAACAAACAAAGACAATGCAATTGTCGTCCAACTATTTCATTCAACGATAAACCAGGACAAGAATGAGGTAACTTTCAACAACTTAACATGGGACTGGAGAAACGAAATTCTTTATTTTTTGCAGAATGGCACCGTACCTGAAGACAGGAAAGCAGCTCAAGCACTTCGCCGCAAAGCTGCACGGTACTGCCTTATTCGCAACTCGCTTTATCACAAGATGTTTGGAGGACCCCTAGATAAATTCCTCAGACCTAACCAAACAAAATTCGTGATGAAAGAAGTCCACGAAGAATACTGTGGAATCACTTAGGGGCGAGATCCTTAGTGAAAACCCTAATCAGAGCTGGATACTATTGGCCTAAGATGGAAGAAGAAGCTGAAAACTTCGTATCCAAATGTGACAGGTGCCAAAGGTTTACCAATAACATGCATCGGCCAGTAGAATTACTGCATCCAATAATTTCCCCATGGCCTTTCATGAAATGGGGCATGGACATAGTAGGACCTCTTCCCACAGCTAAGGGACAGGTACGGTTTTTACTCGTGCTAACCAATTATTTTACAAAATGGGTAGAGGCAGAAAAGTTCAAACAAGTGCAAGAAAAGGAAGTTAAAAGCTTCTTATGGCAAAACATAATATGCCACTTTGGAATACCAAAGGAAATCGTGTGCGATAATGGCCCACAATTCATAGGCTCACAAATCACAAAATTCTTCGAAAGCTGGCAAATCAAACGGATCACTTCAACACCATACCACCCCGTGGCTAATGGTCAAGATGAGTCAACGAATAAGGTCATCATCAACAATCTAAAGAAGCGGCTGGATAAAGCCAAAGGAAACTGGCCTGATGAGTTACCAGCGGTACTATGGGCATACANAAGCATAAGTTTCTCAACAGCCATGGAGGGAGAAAACAACGACGAATTGAGGACCAACCTGGACCTGCTCGAACCAAGGAGAGAAGCAACATTGATACAGATGGAAGCTCAAAAACAAATCATAGAGCGTTATTACAACCGTAAAGCTCATCTCAGGTACTTCAAGATTGGGGACTTCGTCCTCAAAAAAGTCTTTCAATCAACGAAAGAAGCAGGTGCAGGAAAGCTAAATCCAAACTGGGAAGGACCTTACAAAATCCGAGGCATAGCTGGGAAAGGCGCCTATGAGTTGGAATCTATGGATGACAGAGTTCTACAAACAAGCTGGAACGCCATCCACCTAAAGAAGTATTACATCTAAGGAAAAGAATACCCCCGTCAGGTATCAAATGTTCAATTTTATTTTGAACATTTAAAAATTTTACTATCTTTTTTAGATGATAGGCATAAAGCTAACCCATCACCAAATGATGATATTAGACCTGCAAATACGCGAGGAAATAACATAATTTCCGGTCTAGGGTTACACTTTCTGATGGACGTTTTAAAGGGTTAAGCAGTCATCATCTAAAAAACTATATACCTTCGAGTCCGGAATGTTTTTCCTTTTCAGGAAAAGGACCACAAGGAAGGAATAATCAAGTGCTCGAGATTTCATTCTTCAAAGCTCAAACACTTGGGGGACTATACAGTAGTGAAGGCTAAGACGAAGCAAAAAGACTATCAGAAAGTTAAAATCTCGAGCCTGAAGACTCATCTACCCAACGAGACAAGTGATACGAGCAGAATCAGAAGAAATCAAAAGAGTCATCCAAGTACAAAGCCTAATGCAAAAAGCAAAAACCTTCAAACATGTTCAGGTTGAAAGGCAAAAAATTAGTCACGAGAAAGAAATGTACATCTTTATACTTATTCAAAGCTGTTGTAACAAAAA